>JAQFYM010000261.1:0-87356 GCA_034694785.1 Agrenia bidenticulata
AAAGGTCATTTTGAGACCAGAAAATTGACATCTACTCAAAACAGTCGATACTTTACTATTTCGTTGAACGGTTTATTGTAATACTGGTAATCTATCAGATCCGTTTAAAGACGATTTAATTCCATCAACGGCAGCATCTATTTTATTATACTTACAACTAATTATTGAAACTTATTGAATACCACTAAAGTTCCAGAGGGTCCTTTCAGTAATTGCTTTTAGCTCGGATTTAACTGTATGAATGAAATGACATATTAAATATACAATTAGCTTATAAAGGACTATTTTACGAATATAGATTCCTTTTCCCACTACGGAATTGGAATAGCTAGAAGATTACTGGCCAGGTAATCTCGCTAAGTGGACCTTCACACAGGAGTTAAATTGACTTGGCCTAAATTATCTTTCGCTAGCAATTTTAACTCTGTCAATGAAAAGTAAGCTATTAAATTAGAATGAAAAGCTTATTTGAAATAACATCTAGTTAAGTCAGGATTGGCAATGTTCTATTCGAGGATTGTTATTCCTACCGGGGAGCTTTGTACTATGTATCACAATATAATAGAATAATTAGCCCATTCAAAAGCTCAGACAGATTAAACTCTAACTGTAATGGTTTCAATCAGATACTGGAATTATGTGGCTTTGACTCTGAGAGAATCAATCGAATTAGAGGTAAGTCTTGATATCTTGGGAAACGAGATTTCTAAAGATTATGTACGGCATGAGTCTATGTGCTTAATTGAATGCATCTTATGGATTGTGTTGTGTTGGAACTTTGGAAGCTTACGGAGATGTACAATAATGGAGAACCAGAATAAATCAATGTGATCTAAAACCAACCGTCTGTCTAATCCCAATTCTCTTCTTTAATCATGGTTAATTTTGACTTCAAATTTTGTCCTTGTCATAAAAATTTGGATAGATGCGTCATTTAGAAACCAGGCAAATATTACATGTTACGTTAATTTTATTAAAAAAATTGCAAGGATTATTTTTAATATTTGAAAAATAAGGCAAATCAAACCAGAGCTTAATGATTAGATCTATGCAAAACAAATCTAGGAGGATAAATGTTTCTAGAGAATATTTTAAATGATTATGAACAAAGAGAGATAAATTTCTTTTGCTGTAATGAGCCTAAGGGTGACATGGGATGAGGATCTGGGATTCAGCAACATCATCCTTTTTCTATAATAAACATGGTAATGCAATAATGCCTGGAGGTTATTACTTTCTGATCCAAGTGTTTATTAAAAGAGAGAGGTGAGTGCATGCACATGAGAAGTGGATAACGTACTTAGAATGTCAGTGGATATTCATTAAGAATTCGGAAGCTCCGGAAGATTATAAAGATTATTCGTAGAAGCAAGATGTGAGGCGAAGACATGTTCCCCATCAAGGCCTAACAAACACCTCTCGAATGCTCCTTCGGTTTTAAGTGGGGTTTTTTCTCCATCTGCTAACAAGGT
This sequence comes from Agrenia bidenticulata, assembly GCA_034694785.1. Lineage (NCBI taxonomy): Eukaryota > Metazoa > Arthropoda > Collembola > Entomobryomorpha > Isotomidae > Agrenia > Agrenia bidenticulata. The sequence goes on from JAQFYM010000261.1 coordinate 1,473, forward strand.
GGATGTTGCCGATGTTGGTGCCCCTGGTTTCCTTTGTTACAGAGATCTTCCATCGGAATCCATTTCCATGATACGGGAGCACAGGAATTTAATTCTTTTCATCTTCCATCTTTCTTTTGGACTCGGTAGAACAATAAGAAGTAAATTTAATCCTTCCCCTCCCTACGAGTATGCAGAACTGGGTATCCGGAAAGAATTTCCTGGAAGGAATCTTGACTGAATCAATCTTCTTCCTACATCTATCTCTGAATGAAAAACATGAACTGTCGACTAAAACCATTTGCAACAAGGGTTTTACACATTTAATGTTGCTCACAAGGTTTTGGAGTCCACAGATCTACGTTTTTAAGCAGATTTTGCATTATGAAAGTTATTTCCCCGGGGATTTACTCTCTGAGATGCCTTAACCAAAATATAATCCTATATTTGTTTTATGAAACATTTGTACTATCCTCTTTATTTATCTATAAAAAGCCAGGGAGTGTGTACCAGAAGGTAGACATATTATAGACATGCAACTGACGAACTTTTTGTTCTACTGTTTAGTTACACTGAATGCCAAGGAATTTATGAATAATAGCCTAAGAGTTAATTTGAGCAGCATGAGAAATTGTAGAACCAAAGGAGCGATTGTCACTGTCCACAATACATAATACTAAATAAGATTAGTGTGCATATGGGAATGAGATAATACAAGAGCATGGAAAGGGTAAGACCGGTTAGAGCTATATATTTAATTTGTCAAGAGACAAAGGGCTTTAAGGATAGATTCTTGTGAATAAATTGAAGAAGCTGTAGGCATCTTGAAGACTTCAGTCTCGATTCTCGAAGGTTGCCTATTCAGCTCTAGGCACTGAAAAAATACATGAAAACTTGCCAGAAGGGTTTTTAGAATCTGTCAGTGGTTGTATCGTGCGGTGGTGGATTGATGAACAGCGTTAAATAGAGGGAGGAAATCCTGAGGGAACCGGGGCTGGGCTGCCGGTTGCATTTAACACTTCTTCATAAATATTTCTCCCGTTCTGTATGAATAGTTTCCTATATTCCTATTTTTTTTTAACTTTTACGAAACAAGGCAATAGTTTGGCTATATTTCACTCCAATGCAGCTATTGATGAAGCATATCTACCTTTCGTATTAAATACCTGGGCCGAGTCTTGGCTAGATATATTTCTTAGATTGGTCTAACAGTATATCTCGATTCAAATTGTACTACTACTGCGAGAGAAGCTTGTATTGAATATAAGGATCAAGGTAGCCAGGAACGGATAATAAGGTGGAAAACCTGCTTTGTCCTTTTGATAACATACTGATACACTTCTGTCCTTTTCTAATGTTGGCTAGTTGGCTGCAAGAGTAAGAGTCTTTCAAGTCTAACTATTGAAAACATAGCCTCTCAAAGTGTACCAAGCAAGGGTGTAAATAAATTTTTTTGTCACTTTTTAATACATTCCATTGAATATAGCTGGTGGAGCTAGCGCATTAGGGTTTCCATCATCAGGTGAAGGCGGTGCATCATGTGAAACACATCGGAGAGCAAAGCGCTTATTCGTACTAAATAGGGTTAGGTGTATTTATCAATTTAGCTCTGGACCAATAATCCATACCGATCGATTCATTTAGAGTTTTTTCATGGTAAAATAGAAAGGAAAGGGGAGAAGAGTAGCTCGAGTCAGCAAAGGCTCATCGAATTTTCGTGGAGAGGCTCCTACTGAAAACAATCGTTGTGGGTAAATTTTTACAATTAATTTTTAATTTGAATATAATCTAGAGATTTTATTGGGCCTTTTACCAATAGCAATTGTTGATTTGAGCCAAATGTGCGAATTAAATTGACCAAATTCCTTTTGAAATGGAAATGGCCTCAATCCCATCCAAGTGAAACTCTTGCTACGTACTACTGTGTGCAAATAATATTAAATATTTTAAGTGTGCTGGTGCAACTAAGTCGTAAGCAGGTGTTGATTTAAATGCATCTTCACTGTCTTCCTCATCCCCTTTAACATCTCTCGTCTCACGAATCTACTCATTTATGACGGAGGTTAATTAGTAGTTTCTAACGACTTTAAGACTTATCTTGTTTTTAAAAAGACTTTTATCTCAAATTCATTTAGTTGAGCTATCACTCAACGAGCTGAAAAGGGTTGAGATTAAGTAAGCGTGCCGAAATAACATATGCTGTCGTGACAACAAATTTTTACAGAGTTGTAAGCAACCGTGACACGTTAAGCTTTTACTATTAGTGTTTTATTTTATGGCATTTTGATCCCAATATTTGAAATCTAAAATTTAATTTCAGTACAAATGCTTTTTTTGCAGTTGAAAGTGAACAATATTATTTTTGAAACGGTAGAAAGGATATCTTTTGAGAACTTCTTTTATAGCGCTAATAAAATTTGGTTATAAATGATGAGGAAAGTTCAGTTAATCCGAGTTTTTTCTTGTATAGAAGGGTAACCTGTACTAGCGGTGTAGATTAATTTTCTAAATGTTATCTTAGCAGGAGGAGTGGGCAGAGGTCAGTTGGGAATTAATAGGACAAAGGGCGTGATCTCAGGACAAATGGCCATGAACAGAAGAAGAAACAGCCACAAAAGTAACATTTCAAAAGAAATCCAGCTTAATTGTATGCCAGCAAGGGATAAGAAAATTGCAGCGTCGGTGGACTCCCTGGACACCCATGACAGGTTTGTCCAGTGGTTTAGAAAACGCCATGTGGCAATATATTCCGACATGGTCTCACCAACATTTTATCGAATTTAAATTGCAGCAGCAGACGAAATGGAGGATCTCAGGACTCTGATTTCGAATGGAGATCAACCCCTGACGTGATGAGCCTGAAGCAAAGCATCAACTTTGAGTGCAGCAACTCAATCCCTATAAACTTCTCCGAGGCTTGGTCATACTTCCAGACCTGTGATTTATCATCGTACAGGGTACCCAATTAATAAATTTATATTATCTTGTGTTAAAATATAAAACTCCTCTTGATTAAAACGGCAAATCAAATATTTAGCTACAAAGAATAGATGACAGAAAGCCTCCGCGAGGGAAACTGCGATGTCGAATCCAGGGCCTTGTAGGAAGCTCAACATTAGTTTCGGCACTCGTGCCTGAAAGGGAACTAATTTTTGCGATCGCCTCTTGTAAGTTTTATGTCAAAAGCCAAGAAATTGACTGATATTCAATGAGATACATATTATGCGACTAAATTTAATTAGATTATACAAATTTCTTTTGAATCAATTCAGGTCCTATGGTTAATGAGCTTAGTGTACATCGTAGAATACTTCAGAGCCTCTATGTGTTTATGACAGGAAAACCAGCATGTCCTAGGTATGGAAATCACTGGGAAGAAATCGGCTTTCAGGTTAGTTTTACTTCCAGCATTCAAAGTGTGATGTAAGTTCTGAGGACTAATTATTTCGAAATAAAATGTGCAGGGTCAAGATCCTGCAAGTGACCTTAGAGGAGTCGGGATGTTTGGAGCTTTACAAATGTTGTACCTAAGTTCATCTCAAGAAACTAAGGAGACCTTAGCCCCTGATGTCTTTGAATTGTCTCGACACCCTATCCATCAATTTCCACTCGCTGTACTAAGTCTAAATGTGACAAAAATGACAATTGATGCGTTCAGAGACGGACTCCTTAATCGGTTTTGTCATAAGCAAGGAAGTGCAATCCTAGTAGTGAACCAGTTTTATTTGGCGATTATGTATCGCATCTATAGGAAATGGAAGGACAAGGGAATGACTATCCATGATTCGTGTTTCCTATTAAAAGGTAATCCGAAAATTATAAGTTTGACTACTAGGATTCCAGTCTATCCTGATTAATATATACAGCAGAAGCGTATTTTTCCCTCATGAGTTTGATGTGTTTTCAGCGGTGGAAAAGTGGTGCAGAGCTCATCCGAAAAAGGCTTTCGTCCGACTCCAGGAGTACATGAGTGAGCAGGGTGTCATTGGTGCAGCTCCAAAGCGAAAAACCAAAGGAAAAAAAAGTAAGCTAGAAAGAGACAACAGCGACTCCAATCTATCTTGGTTGGACCTCACCAAACCATCTCTTGAAGTATTCATTTGATTATTAATACTGTGAATTACGGCTAAAAACCTGCTATATCATTTCTCTGGCCTCTAATTTAGGGCCTTTCAAAGGAAAATGATATTTTGTGTGTGGTTTGATGTGAATAATAGACTTCGGGACCCTAATTGAACTAAGTTTGGTTTTGAGGATGCTCTCTAGCTACAAAATTAGTCCCTTGAATATAGAAAACATACTTATGTCCAAAAGAACTTTGATGGGATTTATACCCTCATGTATACTTTATAGATCTCAGATTTTGCTCAGATTTTTGTTGTTCCTTTTCATGTCTTAAATTAACTTTCCTTCCTGGATGCTGGATTCGCTGTTTCCTTCCTTACCACACCTGGATTTCATACTTTCCAACTAAATATCAATGGAGAATAGTAATCAGTAGAGATAAGAGTTTATTAACCTAATAATCAAGGTCTGACATTTTGAATAGAATGATTAGTTAAGCCAATCTTGTACACTTACAAAGAATAACTTAGGTATCATCATCATGAGAAATTAAATCGTCAAAATATTGTGCATGTTTTCCATTTGCAAAATTGGAATTATAGGCAATCAAAGCATATTAAATGAATTTGATTGATCTTGAAGAACCGAGAAGTAAGAAAAATCTAACGTGATCCAAAAGTTGGTTTCTCAACTTCTGTCAATGTTTGCCATTAGTTTTGATAGATTACATCAAAGCAAAAACGAGGTATGGAATCAAAATTAAAGTTTTATAGATAATATTCTCAGGATCAGGATAAATACTCAGAAGTCAGAAGTCCTTTAGAATAATTTAGGAAGTGAGTGTAGCAGCCTTTACACTTTATGTAGTTCTGCCTAAATGTGATGAATTTGTGATAGAAACAATTTAAGAAATCAAAAAAATCCATGCACTGTGGATGGATCCTCGCTTTTTGTCGTGTCACTGACAAACTTCTGCTCAAAACACACAAAAAAGTTCATTAGTTACTCCAGTTCGATATTTATTGTGTTTTTAGCTCAAACAATCTGTGACTTTTCTGTAAAGATAAAAGGATTTGTATCTCATTTTACTTCTCTAAATCTCCTTTAGAATCCTTTGTATAAGGTTAATCTAGTTTTAATAGCTTAGATGATTTTGTTTTCAGTTGAATCTCTTATTACCTGAATATTTATGTCTACCATTCCATGTTCACTTGCCATTTCATCAGCCATTTGGCACTCTGGAGGATAAGGTTAATCAATATTTTCCTTTTGTTAGAATATTATGATTAAATATCCCTGTGATGTTATAATTAATAGTTACATATTTATAAATCAATGTTATCAATGTCCTGTGCTGTACGAATTTTGTTGAAAATTTGTATCAATTTCTAAGCCTGAGACTCCCAATATCCATTCCAATCAATTCTTGTTACATTAGTTGGCACGTTAAGATAAGCAGATTGTACAAACATATCGGATCCATTTACGTTCAAACAATATAGCTTTATGCCTTTATATCTCCATGTTGGATCTTTGGAAGAAAATACAGTGGGAAGAAAGGATAGGAAGTTGAGAATTTGCATAAAAGTCACGGCAGGAAATGGCAGATCAGATAAGAATGTATATAAGGATTTTCAATGGAAATTTAAATGATACATAGAAAGAGGAACGTCAAATCTACTCAAAAATTATAACAGCTTGGTTTACTACCTCTAAGCCACAGGAATTTTGGAATCTCATGTATGTGAAAAAGAAAAAACTAGATTTTTCTTAGATTTTGTATGGAAATGCTCATCTTACAGGACAGAGCCACGTAGAATCTCTAATGTAGTTTAAAAAAAATAATAATAGGGAGTTTCTTTTAGTAATTTAGATAGGGGAGTAAATTATATTTTTGAATTTGTTGGTACTTGTAGTATTTAACTAATTTGACATATCATACCATTCAATACAATAGTACGGATGTATTTGGTGTCAAAACATTACGCTTATTCTCGTGTATCTGGATAATAAAAAAGAACGACATATGGTCTGAGATTTGCTGTGTATGATTTTATTTATAATACATGTCTGCAATTCGACTCTGACTGTTTGCAGCTAGTTGAAATTGAGCTTTAAAACAAATAAATATGAATTATTCTGCAAGGGATGAGAATTGAAATGCTGCATGATGTCGTCACAGAGTTTCGTTCGTTATGAATTCATTTTTGTGAGGAAAATTCCATTGAAATGTAGATTAGACATTGAGTCTGTTACTTCAAACTGCTGTTGCAACGCTTGACAATAACATTTAAATAAATCTCAATTTCTGCCAGTATTACAAATCATTGTGGTTCTGCTTCACCGTCATTCTTCTGCCGATTTATCATATCGTTTGTGTATAGGCTTTATGAAACTTAGCCTTTGCCTTTCGTCTGCGGAATACCAAATCCTAATTTACTATAGTACCTAATGCAGATTAAACTATGTCGTCCTCAAACTCAGAGAGTGGCTGACATAGATTCATCAGAATCCTCTCATTTTACTTTATAATTCCAGTAGATTTGAGTAGGGTTTATAAGGTATCTATATAGATTATTATTTTGGTACAACCTAATCTACCTTATTCTTTCGATCTATCAAAAGCATTGATATTTCTTAACGTTGAAAAATAATTCAAAAGAAAATTAATAGCTTAAAGTTAAGTTTTCTTGGTGGTACTCTAAATATCTCTACCAGGTGCAAATATAACAAGTACCTGTGCCTGTGTTAGAAGTGTAATTCATATGAGTGTTGCAGTCTCATACAAACTGCTAAAAAAACACTAATCAGATTTGCTGGAAAATGCTCCGACAAAAACGTTTAAGGTTTGTAATATATCAAAACTAGATTAGATATGAATTTCTCCCAATGTTACTATGCGGTTGTTAGATTTCTTTGGGTTAAGTAAGGTGAAAATGCAATACTATTCAAATCACATTTCCAGGATTCTTCTGAAAATCGTTTCATCTAATATTCATTTTACTGATAAGTTGGGACTTTGGCTAAGCGGCAAGCGTAATTACCTCTCACAATGGAACTTTTTCTGTAACCTTACCTCTTTTATTTAATTAAAACCTAAATAAACACGGCGACATTCGTGACACGGCCGAGAAACAGGCTGAGAATATAATTTCTACCTTATTAAAACAATGATTTTGCATGCACGACACGGGAAACTCTTATACATTTGTGCATCACTAACTGAACCGTGTACAGTGGGATTTCGAAATTAATAATGTATTTAGACTTTTCCAATTCTAACATATTTCTTCCACATGCATAAAATACCATTAGATCTGAACCCAAACGAACTTTAACATGGATTTTTTTGCTCGAAATGATCAAATCCCTCACCCTGTTAATTATTGGCAATTATTTAGCTATTTAGATAAGATTCGATAGTCCCAGAATCATCTTCTCCCTTAAAGAAGGCTCACGTACGACCGTCTCGCTTAAAAACAGTCGTTTTCAAGTTGTAGTGAATATGGATGCGACCGTATTGGTAATGATTGAATATGGACGATGATCCGAGTGTTTATTTAAATCTGTTCATCAAGTGTTTAAAACACTGTAACATGGGGCTGGAATACTTGAATCCATAAAATATGAGATGGAAATGGGATGAAAATTGAATGGAAATATTGAATTAGTAAGATAGGGTAAATCATTCTTGCGTATTTTCCTTGTTGGATTTTCATGGTGTACATTTTCAGTTTATGAATACTGGTAAAAAAAATCTATCTCAGTAAGCGTCATGAATTTAATAATCTCTGCTCGAATTACGCAATAAGGAAGAAACTTCCAATGATACAACATAACGATAATCGCATAAAAATACATGCATAATTGTACATGAGTACGCATTTATGCTATTTTGATCATATTATCTTTATTTTGATTTAATCAAGTAAGATTAAAAATAAAAACGATATTTATTTAAACTAGTATAAATTACTGTTTTAAATAAACTACTGGATTAGGTAGCTAATTTAAAATAGTTTTCAACTTTTAACTAATTAAGAAAGAAGTTGACATTTTGCTTTTACAGATCTATTAGATTTTGAAGTTGAAGACCTTCTATTATTCCTGCAAGGATTATAAGGTACCCATGTGGCCGTGTAGTGTTTAAAATTTCCATAAGGACTATGGCGCGTAGGTTATTAACAGTCAATTATTTGTCATCTTTTATGGCGAGTAACCTGCTAGTTGCATGTAGGGGTGTGATTTGTAGGGCTATTGAAGGAAGTAAAATACTCTTCATAGACACAACTGACACAAGACCAACTACATCAGAAAAGTTAGTTCCTGTTACACAAATATGGCAAACAAACATCTTAATGTGTTTGGTATATTTACATGAGTGTATACAGGGTGATCATTAACCTCTTCAATCTCCCCGGTAGTTTTTGATCTGGTGCATTTGGTAATAAATCAGCCATTATAAATTAACATGCAATCCACGCCCCTTCCTCTGATTTCAATGTCATATACTCCTAATCAAAATGAATTATTTCCACATTGGACTCTGTCCTAGAATGACTTATATTCCCTACTTGACTGATATCTGAGTCCAATTTGTACGAAAGCTACCGTCCACTATCAATTTAGCATGTTGACCAACTTAACATTGCGCAGTGTCGTCTTCAATACTCCTACCCTCGGCTCATCTCTGAATCTTCACAATCTCTCTCATAGATTAAACCATGTGAAGCATCTACATCTGAAAATCAATTTTCAGCCAAACTCCAAAACGAAAGCTCGTCACAAATACTGTAAAGGGCATACAAAGTCACATTTTGACAAATTCTCATCACAATAAAAGCCGATGAAAAGCCAAATATTTGACACGAGATCCGGTCATGCTGTGAAGTTAGTAAGAATTCTGCAATATTGGGAAATTCTTCTCCCAGACTTCTTCCCCCTTAATTGGCGCATGCATGCGGAACCAAGCCGCATCATCTAAAGCTAGTAAATTGATACTGAGGTAATCAAAGGCTGATGATAAAAAAAATCTTGTATAATTCCATGATGGAGGCCGTATGTACAGATGTTTTGATGCATTTATAAAAATCCATGTAAACAAAGGCTAAAGAGCTTATAGAGTTGAAGAAGTGACCAGATTATTTAAGTGGGCTGGAGCTAATGTATAGTGGTAGTGATTAACCATTATCATTTACCGGTCTACCCTTTTCCCTTATTAGGAATGTTTGATGAGACTCAAGAGAGAATATACCACAGTCTCTTGAGTGAGTACAAGTGGATGCACACAGGGCTTGATGAATCTTCTCTGCAAACGGATCAGCAGGATGATGAAGAGATGCTGTCTCTGTGTAAATTGTGAGGAAGATTATCATCATAAAATTCCAATATGGTATAGAAGAAGCCTTTGATGATGCTCCCAGCAGGCTGAGCCTTCTATAATATTTTTTCATCCATGTACTTGTAGAGACTGAACATTGAGGTTTCTCTCTCCTTAAAGCAGTTGCACCTTGCTGGTCGTATCCAATACATTTCACACATATCACTAGTTATGATCATTCTACTGCACCATGCAACATGGGATGAAATGAACAACTATCCCGAGGCTCATGCAGTACTAAATTAAAAGGGCTAACATCTTGACTCTTTCCACTGAGTGGGAAAAGCCTCATGTTTTACCTGACGCTCAGATATAGTTTCAATGGAACTAGGATAGTAGACACATTGCTGATGAAAGAGGCTGGAATATCATCAGCATCATCACCATCAAACAAATCTAAAACCATTTATAAAAAACCCGAGTGAGTTCGACTGAGGGAATGAGCCTAGGAGCGGATATATCCTTGACTCACTATACGAATATTCCGCCTATTTGATGATTTGGTGAAAGTATTTTTGTGTTTTTGTCAGATTTTTATTTATCACTGTTTTATAAAATGGCGTAGATTATCATTTGATGAATTCATGACGAGGGCCAGGCCAACCAACGGGAAGTGTCTGAAAAGTATATCTTGGGATCTTTAGTGAACTCATTGTATTAATTAAGATTTCATTTCATCAAGTTTTTTTTACCCTCTTATTTTGAATATCTTGTGTTCTGTGTTTTGTTCCAAGTCTTGTAGTGTTCAGAGTGCTATGTCGGCACAGCAATGGTTTATATTATCCCTCATCTTTAACTGACCAGTTTTAAGTTGACTTAATCAATTATTGATGACACTCTTAGTCGGGGTTTTCAATTTTAACCAATTCTTACCCACATCGCCCATTCATCTCGAGACCCTGATCTCATGTATGAAATCGTAAGGAGTTTTTTTCATTTTTTTTTTCAATAAAAAAAATCATTTTATATGTACTTATAGTATTTATTTTCAAATTTTGCCCAACATTTTCTTTGAAAAATTGTCTTTAATGCTTTTTCTTATCTGCTGTCTATAGGCCTACTATGTCAAAAAAGGCAACCAATATCTTTACCGGATGTGTGTTGTAATGTTGACTCTTATTTATTTGGCTTGACTGGAGTCTATTTAATGTTCAATGTACTCTTTACCCTTCCCTAACTACATATCAATGTACTATGGGGTTGTTTATTTTCTTTTCCACATCATCATGTGAAGAAGCTGAAAATAAAGTAATAAATGGCAAATCTGTGGCTAAAAGTGGGAGCAAAACTCTGAACTCACATCCGGAATCCGCAGTTCCTTCTTTTGTGCAAAATTTTTAAAAGGCGATTCATGATTCCTTACTTTTGGTGATACTAACTGAGTCATATTTATGATTTCATTTCAAGAGACTTTTCAATTTCTTGATTAAACGGAGTTTGTTAACAAGGGATCTAGTGCAAGTTGTTAAAGTTTTATTTATTTCAAATCTTTATTGAATGGATAAAAAGGTTTTCATATTTACTTGACGGTAATGCCAGTATTTTATTAATTTGGGGTACTCGATTGGGATTATGATCGAATTGACTTATCGTTCGAATTTTGAAACTTTTAGTGTTGGCAAATAAAATTTAACTGTCATTCAAAGTTGGTAATAAAAAAGGTTCAACATTAATAAATAATAAATAATTGCCAACATTAACGTGTTCTAGTCTCTTCATCTTTTAATTGTGGTGAGATTCAAACTGGAGGGCGTTTATTATTATTTAGAACTTTTTCTTAATCGTTAGGCTACCAATCAGCTTTTTACATTTACAGATATTTACAAGCCCGTTAGCAAGAAACCTTTTGATTGTGTACTTTAAATTACAAATTTAAATAGCTTTGAACAGTTCCAATGGAATTCCCTTTTTATAAAACTGTTTAATAAAGACGAAAACAAATTTTAAAGTACTGCCATATTTCAAGAAATATTTGAATCTATAATCAAGGCTTTTCATCTATTTACTAATTGTATTTGTGAATAAGGTGTACTAAAGATAAGAGTAAAATATTTAAAAACTAATCTTATAATTTAAACCAAAATTTCTATCTCAAGATATTAAAGAGAACTTCCTGATGATACTTTAATTAAGATTCTTAATGTATCATCAAAGAAAACTTCTTGATGATACATTAAGATTTTATTTTCTTAATGTATCATCAGGAAGTTTCGTTTAATATGTTCAAATAGAAATTTGGGGTTAAATTATAAGATCAGTTTCAAATTAGAACAAATAAGATTGAGAGATTCTTTCCGTCTTCCATTTGAGAAGTCATTATAAATAATAATGTTTTTATTATAGCCCTGATCTAAAAATAAAATATTATCATTATGCAGTTAGAAAATAAACCTTCAACAACAGATCATTAAATTATTCCCTGCATCTGTCAATGAATCTTAAATCACAATAGAAGGCTTATCAAATCCAAAATCGTAGCTTGCATATGGATTTTCTGGGACGCTTGGGACACAACCCTTGAAACTTTGCTCTTAATACTTGGGAGTAAATGCTCGATTAGTAACTTATTAATATTTTCCAACTAATAATAAACCTGAGTAAACATAGATCACATTTAAATTTGACTATCATAGAGTTCCCTAATGTGCCGAGTCTAATCACCCATTCTTCTGTTGTTCTAAATTAAAAAGGCATCGTAAATCGATAGAACTAAAGAACGGAAGTGACAGTCCCTTTGAACGTGCCTTTGACAAAGGAACGTCAACTCAAGTCCAGACTCATAGCTAGAATATAATGAGTTTGAGAAAAATTCGTCGGAGGCTGTCTCATACATTTCGGTTTACCGTTGATGGATCTTTATCTGAGCTCGCAGAGCATCTTACAATCGACGACGATGCAAATAGACAGTACTTGTCGATCAGTGATGCTAATGGGGGACCTGGCTTAGAGAATGGTGAGCATTTACGCACGACTGATAATGCAATTAAACCCCTTGAGTTAATGCCAACCTCTTTACTTAACAGGTGTGCGATCTCATTCCAAATCTGGATTTGCGAGCTATGCGAGGAAATTTTCCTTCTCAAACTCGAAAGACACCGGGTCCAGATCAGGTAAACCACTTTTTGCCTTCTCAGTAGTTGTTTCATATTATCATTTTTACTGGATTCTCTGCATGATGTTTACTTTCCCATACCCCTGGAGCAATTACCATTAAAACTTGAACAATAATACCTGTTCTAATGAGTGAGAGGGATACATAATTTTCCACTGGATATGCAAATGCAGCTAGCAAAAATGCTGTGCATGGATTATAAAATGTACTGTAGTAGATTATATTTGCTTGAATGATTGGATTTGAACAATTTCCCAGCCAGAGTTGTCCTTGAGGAAATTTTTAGGGCTGGATTAATGCAAAGACAAAAACTAGTCTGACCTCGATATGATGTTGACTTACGTATTATCGTGTTTGAATGAATCAATAAGGTATAGAGAGTAGCAAAATTTGTAGAGACTAGAAACTTCTTTTACCCACCACTTATAATACAACTTTCGGCTCCAGGAAACTTTTATATCAGCTATAAGAGGTTGTAATTGAATTAAAACTGGATGGGGGGGGGTACAAGAAACGAGGAAGAGGAATTTAAAAAAAATGATGTGAAATGAGATGAAACGGATCAATTTAATGAGAACAGAAAATACGACGGCTGCGCTCATTCTGGACAAACCTGGAAAACTTTCAAGTCTTAGTCTAGTGTGTGGGAAGCATTATTATCATCCAGTGAGCTCTGGTCTTTTAAAAAGTGTGCAATAGATTCAGCGAGTGGATTACCTGGGTGACGGGGTGCATACGTACAGGATTGACTTGAAGATATTTTATGCGAGAGGGTCGGTGGTGGTCGTAGCTTTCTCCCGTCTTTCTTTCCATTCAACGGGGGTGAGTCCAATGGAAAAGACAAGTGTTATTGGATTGGAGAGGTGCACAGTGTATCACTTTCTCGGACATTTGTCCCCTCCTACTTTCTATTTGACGGAAAATCTTTCTTCCACGGATCCCATATCCTTTCTTCCGAGGTGAAACGGCCCCTCTACCTTTCTCCTTCCACAATTTCAGAGCTCTTCCTAAGCTTGACGGAGAGGAGTTATTACCTAATTGATAATCATCTGCTCTAGTGACTGCTCTAGAGATACAAAACATCAGTGGGAAATACCAGTAAAATCCGATATTCATTGACGATAATATTAATCGAATCAGTTTGGAACTCAAGCCTACAGAACATCGCCATTCCTTGTGATCAACCAATGTTAATTTATTTCATCGATTACCTGGGATTTTGCTCAAGTTTCTCATTCGCAACTCACATAGATAGAAGACTTCTTAACGGAATTTCATCTTTCGGATGAGATTTACTTGGATAATTAGTTCCAGCCTTCTAACAAAATTTTATGCAAATTGAAATTTTTGGGGCCAGTTTAACCGTTCTCATCTAACTTGTAACTGAGTTTACAGTGTATAGCGTTCATAGTCTAATTCCTGAAACTAAATGTCACAGAGAATTGACTAGGAAGAAACAGTGGGATTATTTAATCATGCCAGTTTTCAAATCATCTTGATTGCTTCCGACTTGCAAACGTTAATTCTTCTTGCGTTTCCAAAATTCCATAATTTAAGTTTTATTCCTGGACGGATACGAATACTATGTATTAAATAAATTTGTGCGCTTTCAGTAAGACAGTTGATTATTTCACAACAAGACATTAATAAGTTACCGAAGGGAACAAATCCAATAAGAAGGCTTTAAAAACTCGATTTTAAATAATCATGGTTTCGAAACTAGACTCTCTTAATTCGTGGCTGTCGTCGCTATCGTTAAAGATTGGTCACCATCGTCGGACGAGGAAAACAGGTCGGAACGGTCTACCACGGAGTAGCACGATGTCTGCTGCTGATGGAAATGGATTTTGTCGTAGCACCACTTTCCCTACTCTGGGTAATCCTCAGAATATTTAAAGATTATCCACAGGCCACGGTCTAGTCTTTGGTATATTGATTATCAAACTACCAAATGGCATGACATACTGTCTTTGATGTCTTTGTTGATAAGACGGAGATTGGAAAAGTAGTAGAGATTTCATTTTAGGAGCTTGTATAAGTAGACAAGGTACGCTTTGTGGAAGGGCTTTTGTCCTTATACCTGGCGGTTCATCTGAAACTGATAGGTTTAAACATTAGTAGTAGTCTGGGTAATGCTGTGAACAGAGGATGTGAATAAAGGACAAGAAGCATTCGTATAAAAGGTAGTAGATGAATGTCTTCCAAGTGGGTATCAGCCTTTGTGTATCAATTATAACATAAATATAAAGAATGGATGAGATTAAAATATCTAGATAAATGTACAAGGATGTTGTGTCCCATTGTGGTTGACTGGTTCAATAATGATGTGTTTATCAATTGCTGTTATAGCTCCTGTCGCTGAGCATCCACGAATAGGCTCAGATGGAGAGTCTGAAGAGGCATCAGCAGCATCAGATGACCTCACATCCCCAGCTCGTGTCCGTCCTTCTCTTGGTGTTTCATCTTATGGGGTCACACTGCGCCAGAAGAACCAACGTCGTCATTCAGAGGTAAATTGTTTGCATTAAAAATTCATCTAGTGAAGACAGTTCAAGTCGAGCTGCTAAAATCAAAGGAATTTATCAAGTTTTTTGTATAACTATTAGATGGATCTATCACAAGACATAAGTAAGCGACTCTCGTTACCGGCAGATTTGCATATACCGGAATCTTTTCTAGCAAAGCAAGCGGCTTCTTCTTACACGGTTGAGGAAGCACCGCTTACCAGAACTTCCAGGCGACAAAGTCTTTCCGAAATTGGGTTTGGCAAAAGTGAAACATATATCAAACTTGATAAGCTTGGAGAGGTATGTTTGCTGGATTATTTATTGTTATACATATAGCTTTCTGCATTACGAAAAGCGCCCTCATTTCTTGTAATTTTTCCTTCAGGGTACTTATGCAACTGTGTTCAAAGGAAAATCTAGGCTGACTGAGAGTCTGGTGGCTTTGAAAGAGATTCGACTGGAACATGAAGAAGGCGCCCCTTGTACTGCAATACGAGAGGTTTCCCTTCTAAAGGAGCTCCGTCATGCTAATATAGGTAAATTAATAAAATCGTTGATTAATGAATGTTAACAATTTTTTGGTAACACTCTTGGGATATAGCTGTTTAGAAAAGATATTTTCTGATAGAAAAGAAAATGTAATTGTATTTTCTACAAATTTATTTTTATAGTGACATTGCACGATATAGTTCACACTGAGAAGTCTCTGACATTAGTGTTTGAGTATCTTGATCGAGATCTCAAGCAGTACATGGATAGTTGTGGTGGAGTGTTAAGCATAAACAACGTTAAGGTAATTCATGGTTTATTGTCACAATCCTGTAATTCTTTGAAGTAGTTTAATCAATACAATTGTTTTTGGTTTTAGCTTTTTCTTTTCCAATTAATGAGAGGGCTGGCTTACTGTCACAGACGAAGAATTTTGCATCGAGACTTGAAACCTCAGAATCTGCTCATTAATGATCGTGGAGAATTAAAGGTATGAAGTCAACATCTGTAATTATTGTATTATGTCATTAAACTTTGGCGTGATCTAATATTTAACAATTTAATAGCTGGCAGATTTCGGCTTAGCCCGTGCCAAATCCGTTCCTACGAAAACTTACTCTAATGAAGTTGTAACATTGTGGTACCGGCCCCCTGATGTATTGCTTGGATCCACGGAGTATTCCACACCCATTGATATGTGGTTAGTCCATTAATAGTTTTTATTTATATTTAAATTACTATTTTGGTAATAATTAAACTTGGAATTCATTTGTACGATATCCTAGGGGAGTTGGTTGCATATTTTGTGAAATGGCTAGTGGCCGGCCATTATTCCCTGGTTCAACTGTTGAAGATCAATTGAAATTAATATTTCGAACTTTGGGTACTCCTACTGAAGATTCGTGGCCTGGAATCACTAATAATGAAGATTTTCGATTTTATGACTTCGAAGTATGGCCTCCAGAGGCATTAGTCACAAGGTCTCCGAGACTGGATGTGGAAGGAATTGATTTACTTTCCAGATTTTTAAAGGTAAGCTCTAATTAAAATCCAGTTAGACGTGTTTTTATGAATATGAATTTGCGGTTTGACAACTTTTATTTTTACTATTCAGTATGATGCGAGAGGTAGGGCTATGGCTCATGAAGCAATGCAACATCCGTTCTTGAGAAAAATTGCCACTGCTACTATGAGGCTTCCTGACAGTAAGTGATTCAAGTGACAAATTTAATTCATGGTATCCGAGGCAAAAACACATTAGGCTAAAACATTTTACCCAGGGTAGAAAAATAAAGTTTTACACAAAAACAATGAAACAAAAATAGAATGCTTTTAGACAAAATATAAATTACTAGTAGATGCATAAAAGTTAGAATGTAAAAATTGTCTGCTGCTGTCTGTTTTTTTATAAGTCCATTAGTTCACTTCAAAATTCCCAGGATCATTCTGGAATCCAATATCCTGGGCTCAATATTCTACATTTAAGCCGGCATTACGAAATTTTAAGTTTTAATTGCCAAACTAGTCAACGAAAAAATATTCGCCAATTTCCTAATTTTATTTATTTTGCCTAAGGTTTTTTTTTCAAAGCGACTATGTACCCAAAATTTATGTCGCTCACACTTGAAATTAACAAAATGATTCTGATATTTCAGCCGCAAGTATATTTTCCATTTCTTGGATTCAACTCACAAAGGATCCAGGCTCCAGATCTGGAGTGAACAATGCAAAAGCCCAAGACAGTCATGGATCTGACAAAAGACACAGTGTGATTCTCTGAAAGGAAATTCGATAATATTTGTTATTGTCACAGCGTCTTGATGAGCAGTTTTGAGTAGTATTATGACCGTTTACATTAAGATTCTGATAGAGAATTAACAGTCATTTGAAAAGCTCGAGTCGTAAGAATGTGATTCCACTACACTCTACAACATTAAACATAAACTTACCAAATCTTTGGCTATTGTTGGGAGGAAAATAATAGACTAGATTCGAGTCTACTGTCCAATCATAAATCTAATAGGTTAGTATTCTCCTTTCTTATTTTTAGTGTTTTTTTTTAGATTCCTGACTGAAACTCAGCTTTAATATTTCCTCTTCGCTGTTTATTATCTAAATGGTTCTGTTATTTATCTTATATTGAAATTAAAATATTGTTTTTGTACTTGTAAAATATACATCAAGAGTTCCATCAAATAAGAATTCGAATCTTTATCCTGAAACTTTTGAAGAAAAATCCCTTTGTTGTTTATAAATTCAAACAACTACCCTTTTGTTTATTAATAAATTTATACTTAATTGAAAAATATTACTAAGACTTGTTAAATAAGACATTACCACAGAATTGATTAGTCAAATTTTTTCGAATCTAAACATTTTTATTATTAACTTATAATTCGTAAGCATTTGATGAAATGCGGAGATTTTGGTGTTCAACTGTAAATTCAATAATTCACCACCAAAGTTTATTTTCCTGGTTTAAAAATCTACAATTTAATACGGTGATCAAATGCAACCATATTTTGATTGCATATATAAGCCGGAGTCTTATAAGCCAGTAAACTATGTCTTAAATAGTAACATTGTAAATTGTAACTCATCCGTCTCAATCTTCTCTGTCATTCCTGGGAGGAGCAGACATATCTACCACATCTTGTTCTCATTGCCCGTCTTAATTATTTGGCAATGCTTTTTTATAACTCATACTCTAATCAATCGACTGATTACAGTTATTTGTTTCCTTTGATAAATAGTGGGATCAGAGTTGCTATTTCCTTATTCGAGCTTTTAGTTAAAAAAAACTGCGATGTTTTTGATTTGAAGGTCACCCAGAAAAGTAAAAATGTATGAGCCATTAAAAGTTAGAATGCAATATTTAACTATAGAAATTGTATTAACTTACTAAATTCTTCATTTAATCCCTTAACCTCATCAATGTTTCGATGTATTCTGTATCGATACACTAAATTTAATTATCCAATCAATTAGGATTTCTACGTAAGTTATTGTTGATCCTCAAAATACTCAATGTCGACCATTTCGTAAAACTTAATTAATGATCTGAATAGCAGGGTTTCTATGCGCTCGCGTTAAAGCAGAAATTCTTAGGTTGATCTAAAATTAATGACACGACTTCGATCATTTGTATTTCCAGTGAAAGTCACTTTGAAAAACACTTAAATATTATGCATCAGTTTATTCTTATGCTAAATTCAAGGCATTTCATATTCTTTGGTATT
The DNA here is from genome assembly GCA_034694785.1 of Agrenia bidenticulata. NCBI lineage: Eukaryota > Metazoa > Arthropoda > Collembola > Entomobryomorpha > Isotomidae > Agrenia > Agrenia bidenticulata. Next base: position 20,244 of record JAQFYM010000261.1, read on the forward strand.
CCCAATCATTTAGAACAGAAAGTCTAACCCCAACTAATTTGTCAAAAAAACATCCGAAACACGGATATTATATTTGGATAACGGATAATTTTGAAAATTTAATTTGTATGAAAATTGTCAAGTCATATGAAGTCGGCAATGGTTGGTTGAAATGAATTCAAGTTTTCTAGTCACGAAAAACACGTAGTTATATGTAATTTTCAGCTACAAATTTATATTCGAGATTCAAAATTTCAGTTTTCCAATTCGATACTTGCGTAAGTAATCGAGGGATAATAAATCAAAACCGTGTCGTTAGTTTAAGATCAACCGTGTCGTATTATAGGAGTCAGGTTTACTCTGCCAATTTGACTTGGTTTAATAACGTACGAGATTTATCGCAAGGAGAGAGCAGCTACTGTGTAGTTAGTTAATTACTGGGTGCTTTTAGCACGGTAGAGATTGATTGAATAATATTATAAGATATATTCTAAGATATTTAATAACATCGGAAAGATTATAACTGAACTTGGTACTCTTAAAGTCGCAAGGTTATTATAAGAGCCCACCAGCAGAAGACTGTCCGATTTCATATTTCCAATACAGTGTTACTTGTTATTGTTAGCCCTGTATACAAAATGTATTAACTAATCCAGCGATCGGAAATCGTTGTTATACGTGAAAGGAATTCATAACATAAAATAAGTCTTAATCGTTTCAGAATAAAATTATTAATAGACTTTGCTCAATTACTTACACCGGTTTCTTGTAATTTATAACTCCTTCAAATTTACCAATTTATTTTTCATACATGCGACCAAAACATCAGTATCTGCCAGAAAATTCTGAACTATCTAGTTTCTATGCATTTTTTTATATCGGTGGATTTCGATTTATTTTCAAAGTCAATTATGAAGAAAACATTAAAATATAGAATCTGAATCAAGTTCAAGAAATAGATAATCAGATTTATGACTCGAGTTGATCTCACGAATATTCATTCATACGTAAAGGAGAAATTATTTTATTGGCTAAGTTTTGTACACACAACAAATACATTCTTAAACAGTCGACATTATTTTAAACAAAACGTGTCAATCTTAGACACGAAAGATCTCTAGTCACGAATAAAGATAATAAAAAACCCAACACCAAAAATGACTCTCTATGGAAGCCATTCTGCCTCGTTTTCTTGCACCTTCGCCTTGTCCAGGAGTTCATTAAGAGATTTCACAGGTGAGTTCTTTTTATCCTCCTTGTCAGCAAAACTCTCGACAATGTCCCCGGTGACATCTGATGCCTTCTTGATTCCACTTCCTAGCACATCTCCAGCTTTGTCTATTGATGTTCCCACGACTTCTCCAACCTTAAATGTATCAATTTTGGAGACTCTCTTGATTAACCCTCATATAATATCGAAAAAGGAGTACCATTCAAAACACTTATAAACCCCGAAATGAAACCCTTAGTATATAAACAGTTCTAAAAGATTCAAACTCCCTTTGGAAAAATAAGAAAAGGAAAATTAGGAAGTTCTTTGGTATTAGTTGACAGATCACAGCTGTGGTAACATGCAGTTAATGCCCATCATTTTAACAGGCCTAGACTTGTTATTGAGTTGACAGTCTTGTAAACACCGACTACCTTTTTCACGACTCCGGCAACATTTCCAGCAGAGAATGTTTTGTCATCAATCTTCACATTTAAACTGGAATCTTCTTTAGTTCGACAATTAGCCTGATCCTAGTGAACAAACAAATAATATAGAACATACTTTCTCGAATATACAAATATGTACCTAATGTAAAGTTTGAAGATATTTAGCATTCATATGTTAAATTCCCGTCTTACCACAACACTGAAATCATCAATATCAACTCCTTCTTCTTCAAGCTTTTGTCGGACCTTAAAAATTAAAATTCAATGTAAAACACTTCAATATAATGTATCCTGTTAGTATGCATGGAATGGCTTAACGTGTATTAACCTAAACTAAAATTTAAGCTTAATTTTTAAAGGAGCCAAGAGAAGCTTAATTTTTAAAGTAGCCAATTAAAGCTTAATACTAAGGGACAAGCGATGCAAGAAAGAATCCCATTCTGAAATATAACATTCATGCATCGTATTGTATTATTTTTTCTCAGGACGGATTACAGAATTTTTTTATGAGTCTATTTCAGGTTATCACCTGCTTTTATATTGACACTTTCCACACCACATTTAAAAAAAAAGTTTTTACAAAGCTAGAAACAAAAGCAAAATAGAGTTTAAAAAAGGATTATAAGGTCCCAGCTTATGATTTACCATGAAAAGTTGAATTTTACAATATTCAAATTACTGCCAATGTACTAGCATGATGATAAAATATTGTCAGTACTAGTCAGTAGCATTGAAATTCAATTAAAAAAACATTTAGTTGAATTGGTTTATGCTGTACTATCAGATTTAAGTCATCTAACTTCAATTTCATAAAGCGTTCAGTTAATATTCAATCGAATGCCGAATCTTTTGCCCTCTTGTACCTCTGAGCAATACTCCATAATAAGTTTTTTTTTTAATTTCCAGTCTTGTCTTTCTTTGAGTTGATATTTTATGGGGACTCCCACCTTCAAAGAATCATCTTTAACTGGCATGGCCCTGACTTACTGTATTTTCAATAGAACCCTTTCCCTAAACTAGAAACCCCTTGTTGAATTGGGGACATCTTAACACCGAGATACTTAACATTGAATTACGAACACAGGTGTTCATACAGACGGCTCTCTTGACCTAGCAAGCAGTATTTAAAAATATTCCGACTACCACCTTTGAAGAGAGGGGCATGTATATTTTTTGTTAAGTATTATACCAAACTACCCCGAGTGACTGACTATACCCCTAATGCAGCATACGAAATTAGAAACATAAGCTCATTATAAATAAGGAAACATTATTAACCTGGTTTATTACAGCCTTGTCCAATGTAGCTTTGCGGGAGAGAATTGTCGCAGATTTAGTATGGCCAAACAAGATCTTTTGACATGTAAAGATTCCAGCGTAGTTTTCATAATCAGTCATAAATACGAGAAAATCTGCTTCCCCTGCAATATCTATTCAAATAAAATTTAAATTTAATTATCAATATTTTCAATCAAAATATGAGAGCAATGAACTTGGGGCACATCTTATTTATGATGTGATATTGATTTTTAAATCTCCTAACTCTCTTTTGAGATACATCTCGCTCACTCCCTTCTCTGCAATATCCTCCCTTAAATTAACATCATGAGTTGTTCAAGTACTTAAGAGGAGCTTTAAGAATCTTGAGAGGATTACTCTTGTATTTCTAAGCCTTTGTTTGTATAGAAGCTATTCATGCAGACGCAGCTCATGTTAATGCAACGATATTCTGAGATGAGTTCAAGATCTATGCCCAAGTTGCCCCGTATCATTCATCTCATGGAACAAATAAGCAACGGGACTTTTACGACAAAAAAAAATCTAGGGTAGCCAGGCATCATTACAGATCTGTAGGGGATGTGCCTATAAAGTAAATGCCCTTTTGTATCCTTGAATTCAAGAGTCAAGGTCTCAAAAGTTATGAAAGCATTGACTTGAAGATATTTCGGAACTAAATAGTATTAAAAATAGTTGATTTTTTTCTCAATTTTTCCCAGCATATTTTGTGTCTAGTCTTGCGTTTCAATGAAAACGATAGATAATTTAAGTCTTTATCGATAAAATAGCAACACTCACTGAGTGGAAATTTCACTCGCATCCGAGCCGATCTGTCTGTGTCAGGAACTGTCAATACTCCAGTGTATCTGTGAACAAAAAAAGTTAATAGCTACTTATTTATGTGATTCATGGCTAAAAATAACTACTACATGCAATCAATAATATGTAATCATTAAGTCTTACGTGTAAATATGATCTACGCCGATTGTATCCAAAATGAAATGCTGGCGAGTCTGAACTAATCTTAATTTCCCGTCGGTTCCTTGTGTGAAATTGTATCTCATGCATGAACTCGATGTGGCAAACTTCTGTATTACGTACCATTCACCCAGAAACTAAAAAAAAATTGAATCGAGTTACATAAAGCTTTTGTTATAACATTTGGCACTCCTCCGGAGATTCATAATCGATTTCAACGCTTGATTTCGAGAAGCTTACGCAACGCTGATCAAAGCCTCGAGTATCGACGAATTGTGTCACATTCTAAAGTTTGTGATCCAAAAAAGCACACTCTTGTGAGGAATTGAAACTTTAAACAACGAACATTTTATCTCAGAAACCGAGAATGAATTAACCTGTATGGTTTTTACAATAACATTTAAATAGCAAGGTTAGTATTCGAATATGCATTCCCATCAAGTATACTTCTAATACCTCTACACATCTGATTGATGAAAATTGCAATAAGAATTTTTTGCATACCTTTTCCATGTTAAAATCTTTAAGAGGCTCAACTCTGGGACATGATCCCAATCCCATAGTATGAGCATTGGTGGTGGTCAGGTAGAGAGCCGTTAGAATTGCGGTTGCAATCATTGATTTCTCTTGAAAAGTCATGATGATGGCTGATTGTAATTAAAATGAAGATATTTGTACTACAGCACTGCAAGACAAAACACAGTGGTCAGTAAAAGTTTTATAATAAACGAATTGACCCTACTAGTACTTCCTAATGTTTGTATCAATTACATCCTTTATTATTCCTATAAACACACATGCAATGCAATCACTGCAAAGTTAAAAAATTATAGGAACGATCAGACCCGACGGACTCACCTTGGCAGTCAACCTGGAGGGAGTTGGAGAACAAGAAGAACTTAAAATGAGATTCTATGGACCAGTACTACTCGGTAAGAGAGGATGGATAAGAATAAACCAAATTCGATGCTAGGAAAGGGTATTTAACGCTAGAACTTGTATAGTATGTATTTCGTGATTTACGTAGCTAACATAAAAGCACTAGATACCAGATATATTCAATTGAAGGGGTGATTCATTCTCTTCAACATGCCACAGCTGAAACGGCTAACTTGACTACTTCAACTATCAACTGTAGTATGATTCCCTTTATGGGGTTTCTGAATCACTTATGTACCAAGTATTGCCTATTTGAAAAAAAAATACAGGATTATTGACCACAACATCACAGATTCCCTTATGTCATCATCTCAATAAAGACTCTTTAAGGACGGCTGTCTTCATTGAACGGGCCATGATCTTGCATACTCAGAGCAGCTTGGCTTTTACCGATATTCATCGCACTGTTGTACGAGCAGGATGAATGGTTCAAAAATAAATTTGACATATCAGACAGTACGAGACGAGAGCAGATTAAAATATCTTACAATTAATCATAAGGATTAGGTACTCATGTTAAGATTTTTATGGCGTCGTACAGTCGTGATGTTAAGTAAATTGCTCATGCTAAGCTTCAGGCAATTAATTGGGCCAGTGTAAATCATGTACTTCTATAATACTCGTACATAGGAAGACATTCTGATTCATAAAAATAATTTATTTCCCCTAGTGCTAATGCTCATCCACACGTCGTAAGTTGTTACTACGGGACACATTTAATCGTTAAGATATATCTAATTAGTATTTAGGGTAATTAATTATGAATCTGTATGCGTCATGTCATGGGTATAAGGTTTTGAAGGGAGTGTAGTTTTGAAAATGAAAGAACCGTTTTGGCTACCCATATATTTGGAAAACGACTTAACATAGCAACAGGGTAGAAAATATAGAATTTGAAACTTGTTTCAGAAATTTCATATAGTGTGAGGAGTCTGTTTTGCAGACTGTTTGTGCATGGATTCGTAAACTGCAGAATCTGAAAGCTTTCTTTGCCAAAATACACTGTTTGCTTAATTTGTAGTCAACAAATGTACCTATATTGATGTCCAGTAGTACCAATCTATAAGTCTAATGCAGTATTATCCCTTAGATGGATCGGTGTATGGATGTATGGATGATGGATCCGTAAAATACAGAATTATAAAGGCTTCTTCAACAACATGCTCTGTTTTTTATAAATGAAACGTACCTCCAGAAACACCAACATATTCTTTGAAGCTCTGAATCATCTTGCGGTCGGATAAACTGTCACGAGTGACTAACTTGGCAAATTAAAAACCCCAACAGTTTGATGGTTGATTTAAAATTTTGTTCAACTGAGAAATCATGACAATGATTCGATCGAAAAAAGAATGAGATCGTCGGAATGACTCATTCAATTGGCTCAACGATTTTATGCATGCAGTAGTCAGTAAACTATAGAGCTACGAGACATGAAAATTACTTGTCTAACATTGTATAGCGATTTAGTAACAAAAACTCTAAGCTTGTTATGGCGTATGTTTCTATCTCATAACAATTTTTATAGTTTGAGCTACATTTTTATCTCCAAATGGAACTCATGGAATCCCACAATCTCAAGATGATAATTTCTTGACAAACCAGAATTGTATAAGAAAGTAGCAAGTATATCTTCAAACATTATCTTCATCCTTTATGCTCGCAAGTGGTACATCTTTTTACAATGATCTAATCTTCAGCTAGAATTAGAAACAAAAAGGCGTAGAAAAACCCTAAGTTGAATTTTGTTCCTACTTTTCTAAAACTCGTTAAGCATAAATCATTAATCATTCCCTTTTTCAAACCTCCCGATTCAAATTTCCAGTGCACGCGATTACCAGAAAGGATTTTTAATTGAAGTCTCCCAAAATTGAAACAAAGCAAAACATGACGCTGTTCATATAAATACTGAGTATCATACTAGAGCTAAACAAAGTAACTTATTGTCAAGCATGTTTAAAATCTATTTGGTGAAAATACAAAATATCTAAATCAACTACACCATGCCATTGACAATGACGATCCTCTCGTATTCTGCGTGTCTTGCTTTATATCAAGCGAAAATTATAATCTAGGGGCTTACTCTTACAAAAGGATTCACAGGAAATTCCGGGCGTGAAATTTAATGAAGGTCAATCAATTCATGAGTGCCGGCACTAGATATAATTTTTCTCCCAAATCCTTTGGCAGTTAGATGTTTTTTTCATCGAAAAAGGGGGAAAAGCTTGATTGACTTTTTACAAGGGGATGGATCCCTGTAAGGGTGTGTACACTATGATATGGTGAAGAATGTAACTCATAGTAGCTGACAATACAGGGGAACTATAAATCTGCAACCCTTCCTCACAGACAGAATAGCATATGAATTTAAAATTGCCAAACAAGGTTTGAAGTTCTTTTCATATTCAATGAACTAATACAGAAAACAACAATTATTGTTTGGAAAAACTACAATTTATTAGGTCTTTTAGTTCATACGTAGTAATCAGATTGCCATTTAAGTGGAATCCTACACATTCCTTAAATGTTTTGATATCGGTTTATACAAAAGGAAGAAAGACGCGAGCATTGCTTAATGTGTCTAAAGTTACATTTATTCTCTGTGTTTACCTTTCCGTTTTTTATTTGTAGATTTTCCAGGATTTACCAAAGCTGCGGCGTTTATGATTTTTACTGTATCTAGCGGGGCGGCATGGCCAGTAGATTTTATGTGACGGAACATTTGTGATCGACTTGAGAATTCCATTTTGCACACAAAGCACAGAGCTGGACCTGAATGTACAATTTCTACTGGTTCTCGTTGCTGTAAATGCTGGCTACTAGATTCCTCTACTAAATTTAAAGATTTACCAGCTTGTTTTTTGGCTTTACGTTTTTTCTTTTTTTCTGCCTTTTCCTTTGTCTTTTCATTTTCAGAACTGATGAGATGGGTAGCAGACTTCTCGCTGTCGGGTTCCGAAAGTCCATTAGAAGGTTCGTCATTGATACTAATTTGTCGTCGCCTACCTATTTTACTTCTATTGGCAGCCCTGGCTAGAAACTCTTGTTCTAGTAATTCGTCATTTTTCTCCTGCTCACTATCTTCGGTGGATTCAGTGGCCTGATCAGATTTGGCAGAGTCTACTATATCTAGAGTTTTTAGACGATTTTCGAGGTTATCTTCATCACTACTAGCTTCTGTTTTCGAATCTTCCTCTTCTTCATCGTCTTCATCCGTTTCATTTTCTTCAATATTATCATCTTCAAACCCATTTTCGTTTACATCTTCTTCTTTAATCTCAATTTCGTCTACATCCTCCTCGTCCTGGTTGGATTGGGTACTTTGAAATAAGTTATCTTCTTCTTCTAATACTTCCCGAAGTTTTTGAATTTCAGTAAGATGCTTTTTCGACTTTTCATGGTTTGAAAATCTAAATTAAATCATATTCAAAATTCGTAAGATTAATTACAATTTAGAGCATCAACATTTTACAATTTAAATATCAGTAAATAATAAACGTACGCTTTTTCACTCCTAAACGATTTATTACATGCGGCACAGTGAAAGCATGTAGGGTCCTCTTCTTCAGAATCACTATCAGACACTTGTTCGCCAAACTCGTTAGACATCCATTGCTCCATTTCCTGAAATCCAATTTTGAAATTTGTAAGCTCATTACTATATATACAGAGTAGCCAATAATTCAATAAACAAATTAACCTTTAAAAATTGCTGATTCTCAGGATGAGTTTTGCTTTTCTTTGCGTTCTCTAATAGTTTCTTCCGTTCAGCAAGCCGTTGAGCTTTAGCTTCGTCAGCTTTTTTTGCCAATTCAGCCTCCTTTTCTTTTAACTTTGCTTCTTGAATAATTTTCCAGGCATGAATTCGTTTATCTTTCCTCTTTACGAAATCAACCAGTGCTCTAACTTCTCTATTCCAAGCCTTTCGTCCCTCGGTTCGAATTTTCTTATTTTCCTTATCCATGAGTCGCGCAACCTGCACATGGAATTGAAAATGTATAAATCAGAACATTTCAATGAATTTTAAATTACGGTAAATACTGCTGGACAATGATAAGTAACGGGACTTCAAAAAAATTCTATGTGATCCAGGGTTAAAATTTGGAGGAAAAATGTTCCCTAATTTTTGTAAAATACTTTATCTTTAGAATGAAATATCTACTGAACCGTTTTAAAATAAGCCTCAGAAAATATTTTATTTTAAACGCTCTATTTCTCCTTCAAATCAATCAAACCCCACAATTCCAGTCGATATTTTTTTTAGTCAGCTTACTTCAGCAATTCATTTTTTTTAAATTACGCTTACCCTTCTACATCCAGCTTTTCTAGTATCGTATTCATCAATCCAAGTAAAAGATTTGAGCGTGCAAAACGACTCCCAAAAGGCATAAAACGGACCAACAACCTGTAAACACAGAAAACATGTTCTAATACTCATGAACTGAAAATTTTAATTTTTACGTGTTCCCTTTATAATGCATATGATACTAAAATCGTTCGTACTAAGATCGTACTACTATCGTACTAAGACCTGCTGCAATTCGAGATAAGGTACAATTTTAATCATAATACTAAATCACATCACTTACGTCATCGAACAAGCTTTGAGAATCTCCAAAACTAGGAATGTCTTCTTCATGCTCATCACTCCATCCAGCCTCTAATTCTTCAGCTGCGAGTTTGGCGAATAAATCTCTAGAGTAAAACTTAAATTAAGTTCATGACAAGAACGAAACGGACGGTCAAACGGAAACGATATAAGTTCACTTGACTGAACTGATTAGTAACTAATACTCTTTGACGTATACATGAACAAATGAATATACCAATCTTCTTTTTTTCTACCTGTAAACAGGGTAAAAACATCCTTCATCATCCCCGAATCCCGCATAACAGGAAGACGTACAGTAGGCCATTATGTCAATGTTAAAATCATCCAAATCAAGGTCGACACCTAAAACAGTAGATAATGATTATGATTAATACTGATATGCTGATTCATTCCATCAACTGTTGAAAATGTTTGAAACCGTCTAAGCACACCTTCCCGCAAAACAGCTTGCCGGTGCTTATCATACCATGCCCGTTCTTGGGGATTGCTTAGAACTTCGTATGCCTGCTGTAGAACTTGAAACTCAGCCTTCGCTTCATCTGCCCTGTCCGGATTTTTATCTACAGAAGGAAAACAAATATAAAATACCCATTCACTATTCACAGTTTTAATGAATTACTTTCTCCATCATTACACATTACATGCCTGTTAAGCACCTGGTCAAATATTTAATGATCGTTGCATATGCTAAACTAATAGATGAATTACGATAAATACTAATAATTAAATAGCTTACCCGGATGGAGCTGTAATGCCAATTTTCTAAAAGCTTTCTTGATCTCATCATCAGTTGCATTTCTCTCAACGCCAACCACCTCGTAGTAGCACTTTTTTAGCCCTGGCATTTTAATTTAGTAACAACAAAATATTTACTCCTCACCACTGACTTTCCCACAAGATTAGAGACTTTCTAAAAACCTGGAAATCAATCTCGATTAAACATCATGAGACCAGCAGTGAGAGAGTGTGTGTTGGATGTGGATTAAAGAACACGAGAAAGTTTGAAATTGGCTTTAATCAAAACCACCAAAACCATAAGTTTCCTCAATGGCAAGGATCGCTGCATGAAAAACTTATCCTGTGCAAAGTGTGCAACTTCATTTAGCCCGACTCCCTCCCTTACGTAAATCAATATTAAATTTTCCCTATGCAACTCAATAAAACATTTTCCATAGAAATATCAACATAAAATGTCCCCGATGTATTATGACAATAATGTATTTAAAATGTTCCCAATATGAATCAACATACTCGTATTATGAGTGACCATAATGGGGTTTCCTTTCATATCTCCACCAATATTTCATAGAAAGATGTGTACCAAATTTTAATTAGATAAGTTTGAAAAGAGGGATAATGGACAAAACGGTCAGAAGAACACAGACTTGATAAGCCCATGCAGTTGGGCTAAAAATGAATGAGCTCGCTTATCAATTTGTCCGTACGAAAATCAAGATACAATATAATTTGAAACCATTTGAAAATGCAGCCTTAAACTCGTTGTAAAATTTAACATAGTAAAGCTACGGGAGAAAAATAGTAAGGCCAGTAAGGGGTTAGGACTTAGGACTAGTCTCTCGAGGATTTCAATTAATGCTACAGTATAAGCTCAAAGAATTTGGTTCTGAATTTTTTTTTCATTTTAGCTAAATCTAATTTTGAGCTTGAAAGTCGTCAGTTTGATTCCCGAGTAATTCTTTTAAACCCTGTTATGGGAGAAAAATCCAGTTTGAACTATTGAACATGCATCATTTTTGATTTTGTGTCAATATCCGCATAAAGTAAGGAATTGATGTCTTTAAAAAAATCAATCGAAACTCTGAGCTTGTGGGATTTAGAAATACAACAATTACAACAAAAAACAAAGAAAACCAATTTTTATTTAACCATCAATATGTTAAGAGTTTGGTTTGTTGTAAACTCTTAACATAAAAGTTTGAGAGAGATTTTGTTAATGCATTTAATATCTTATACAAACTAATGTTCTGTATATTCAGCACATACAATCTTATGAAAAATGTGTAAGCTCTAGCTTTTTAGGTGTTCTTCAAATGAATAAAAAATACAATAAAAAACAAGATGTGAAAAAAAATTGATAAAAAATACACCTTAGGCTAAAGGGTCAGTAACTTTGTGTTATTAGATACATATTCATGCTTTTCGGAAACACGTAATACAACATTAAGACTTGGTTAAGCCTTTACCTTAGATTACCAAGTCCTGTTACATGTTGTACCATCACGTACATGAATTTGATTGCATCTTTCTCATGAAAATATTAGGCATTCAAAATCTTAACCCGAACCCTGTAAAATTCACTTGTTCCATACGCAATTATTCTCGAGTTTCTCGTTGCATTTATTTAATACAACCCTTAGAAGATTTATTTAATAGTTTTCTAAGAATATGCATGGTTGGTCCTTGTATAATTTCCACGAGTCTTTCCATTCCAATCCTAGCATAAAAGAATTAAGATATTTCCAGGTTCTTATTCGTTTTAGTACTCTGGGTTGAGCAAAGTTCGAATTCGGATTCTGGCAAAATCTGACGCTCGTATTCGTTCCCGGACTAAGAAAAATCGCGTAAATTGCTATAAGGCTCAAATATGTTAACAGCTACAGACTCATATGCACTTTTCAGGTTACGCTACGATCATAACTTGGTTCGTATTATTTCGAATATTCGTAACCGGGTTTGTGTTCGTACTCTTGGCTGAGCAAAGTTCGTATTCCTATTCGTACTTTGTGGCTGAGCTAAGTTCCTATTAGGATTCAGACTCTAGCGAATTGCAAAGTTCGTATTTGTATTCAAAAGGAACAATATAAAAAAATCTTTAGAACTAGAAGACAAGACCGATGAGTTTTCAATATAAGGATGTGTGTCCGTCACGCTTTATTTCAATTAACCTTTAATTCAAAAAGAAAAAAAACCTGTCAGTTTTTCAGACGTGTAGAAATGTCATCACATTATAATTCCTGTTCTCCTCTGGCACTTGTATTCTGTCTTATTTAATATTGACTTAATCCAAATGGTAGGTATCTACTGATTTGAACTGATATAATCTTAACTAGTTCAGTAAGACTCCAAACACCGACAGCCCAATACTCAGTAAAACTATTTATATCTGATAACACGATTATGCGATTTAGAAAGAGCTAATACCTTCAAAAGGTAAAAGGGTTTATTAATATACCGTTTTGTTAAGTTCTATCCTTTGTATTTATTTTATGCATGAGGGTAAGCAACGTAGCCCTCAAATCATACAAATATAATCATACTCACGCATAATATCAAGATATATTTCTTACCGTTGGCGAATATTTATTCACGAAAACGTAGACAGTGGGGGTTGTACCTACCCACTAATCTTCAATCTCCCAAATCTAGGGTTTTGTTATTGCCTTTCTTGTGCTTGTTGTGGCTTGGTTATTTAATCTATGTAATCGTAATCTTTGACCAATTCTGCATGTTACCTATAATACCCATATAAGATCCTAGTCATCTTCATGAATTTTATAATGCTAAAGAAATTCTAAACCAACCAAACGCATTTTCTTTCTACTTGAGATTGAAGACATAGGATCTTTTTTTTAAACCATGCATTTATTAGTTACATTGCAAAGGTCCTACCAGTCAGATCTCAAATGCTTATTCTATCTTTGCTATACAGCTTAGGTTTTTAAGTTCTGAATGAATCCATAAAGGAAGCTGTTTTAGAAAATTTTCTCAAATTGGAAACTGGGATAAGTGAGACTGATATGATAGTGTCCAGAGAAAGCATCTCAATGTGCCTCCGTAAGAAATGGACGTTATCATTGGTCGGACTATATTGTTTCATATTATTTTTCCACAATGTAAAGTGTTCTAAAAACGACTGGTACAGCTCCGTCACTGAATTGCATACATTAGTAAAAGCAGAGCAGCAAATTTTGCAAGGTGTTCAAGAATATATTTCAAGTCTGGAAGATCGGCTACTGCTAGCAAAGGCGTAAGCTTTTACCAAAAACTTATCGGAGAATTTAAATTCATTCTGCATATTATGTCAGTATTGTAATAATAGTGAAAATGATTTAAATATGCTTCAATAAGGTACCTCAAAGATCAAGAGGTCAGGGAAGACAATGTGGATCCGCACCTTCAGAACCCCGGTGTTGCGAAGGTTATGACAAATGATAATTCATTTCGCAAACCATTGTCAGAAAACCGAGATTCCTTGAACTGGGAAAAAATTACAGAATCTGTTTCTTCCCATCCATTGAGAACATTTAGACTGATCCGGCGATTTGTCACAAATCTACCTCAACTTGAAAAATACGCTCGGAAGGATGATGAAAGAAGTATTATTATTTTCTAGTTCAGTCACTTTGGCTGAGGTCGGCTACCGTATTTTAACATTCAAATCATGTATTAATATTTAGTTATTGTTTCTCAAAATAGAATTTCTAAAGGTTGTCGAGAAGATGAAGAAGAGTTTTAGTCTCCCTAACGAATCGGACCTTGAAACAGCGACGCAAGGGCTGTTGAGGGTTCAAGATGCATATAATTTTGACATAAATGAGGTATTAAAGATATGTTTATTGATTGTCACATTTGACAACCATGATTTCATCAAAGATAACTAAGATCAGTTGATACCAGTATGTAATTTTTAATAGTTTACAATTGGGAGATTTGAGGAGCTGGATACGAATTCGTCTCTTAATGCCGCAGATTGCTATTTCATCGGAGTCTATTCACTGCAGGCGCAGATATACACTCGGGCAATAGAATGGCTTCAGAGGGCTTACATTCTTAACAAAGAAGAAGGTGACACGAGTATTACCTTCCAAAAAGCAAGAGATCAACTTGAGGACGCAATCTTGCAGGTATTTTTTGAAAAATGTTGGTGTTTAAAATAAAACTATTGGTGTTGTTGAGATACTGCAGCAGCATTTCAGTCGAGTCGGTATTCTTAAGAAATGCTAAGATTGCCGTTCTTAGGCTTGATAAGAGATCATTCCAATTGTGCAAGGAGGTAAATAATTCTCACCGAATTTGGTTTTGAACTTTTAGCACAATAGTGTCTTACAGCGATCTTCGAAACAGAGCCCTTACTTATATCGAAATCCAGTAGAGAAAGTATCAGTATTACAAGGACCCGTAAAAAAACGATCAAGAATGCTAGACAAGCAGACTCATGAACTATACCACAAGAAATCCAGTTTCATGGACCTTATCAACTTTGCAGAACTTTGCCGAGGCGGGCGGCTTCAGGTTTATTTTTTCTTATCCTTAAGAAGCTAAAGGGCTATCTCACCGGTTGCTACATTACTAGCATTAGTGCAACGATCGATTTTTTTTAAATTTACAGAAAGCGGATGTGATAAAAAGTCTGAACTGCTATTATGCCATGCAGTCGCCAGAAAACATGCTAGCACCTCTTAAAGTGGAAGTTCTTCATAAAAATCCTTCAGTATTGCAGATCCATAATATTTTATCGGATGCACTGATAGATGATATTCTGCTGCACGCTAAGCCTTCATTGACCCGTTCTAGAGTTCATCAACAGGCTATGGAAGGAAAAAAAACTATATCCATGTCAAGGACATCGACATCTACATGGATACGAAATTTAGACATCCTTAGGAAACTTTCAACGGTTTATCGGAAAGTTCAGTCTTTGATGAGTTTAAATATGGAAGAAAAAGATGCTTGTGAAGATTTCCAGGTTACCAATTATGCTATAACAGGCCATTACAATCCTCATCAAGATAATATACTGAGTTCTGAGGTAAGTGATATTTTACTTTTACGTTCCTGATTTCCCATTCAAAGAATTTTCTTTGTATGCAAATACTTTATCGAAACTTTAAATGAATAAGATCAGAACCATATTCTCTGTTTCTAGTTTGCTCCTGGAATGAGCATGGAAGAATTTAAAAAAGGAGACAGAATCGCAACATTAATGTTTTACGTAAGAATCCTGTTTAATATAAAAATAAGAATTACCACTAAGACTTAACTATACAAATGTTATGTACATTCAAATTTTAGCTTTCAAATGTTGTGAAAGGCGGATGGACAGCTTTTCCACGACTAGGAGTTGTAACGAAGCCTGTCAAAGGTTCTGCCGTATTTTGGTTCAATATGAAGACGAATGGGGAACCTGAGCCTTTGTCTTTACACGGAGGATGCCCAGTGGTTTACGGTAACAAGTGGATTGCAAACCAATGGATAAGATCTAACTCGCAAATGTTTGCTCGAAAGTGTAGCAAAACTTTACACGACTGATACCAGTTGATTTAGGATTTTAGGAAATCAATGAGTTCAAACAAAACTAGAAACTCTAAAAGTTACCATACTTAATTTACAATTAAAAGCTAGAGTAGTTCACAATTTAAATACGACGGGTATGGAGTGAAAGTTATAAAAACTCTATTTGAAATATTTATGAGCATCGGAGTGGAAACTGGCAGTCACTTCACATATTTTTATTTACAGTAGTACATTACAATAGAATTACAGCATATAATAGAGGGATGAATAAGGCATGAAAATCACATAACTTTTGGCCAATGTAATTCAGGTATTTCAAATCTTGAGAAACATATTATCCATATTAATTCTTTTCACTGTCTTCTTTCAAAGTGACCGTCCGATTGTAAACCAGCTACAAGTGGGGACAATCAAAATTATAATCCCACTTTTCAATAAACAAAAATGTAATATTTTATACCAGTGTGGCAGTACTATCTGGATCAACTGAGAAGAAACCAATTCTTTCAAATTGGAATTGAACGAATGGCTTAGCCCCAATGAGATGCTTATCTGCAAATGCCTCTACAATCTTCAGACTATCGAGATTGCAATCCGAAAGGAATCCTCCTGGTACTTCTTCGGGATCTTCAGGATTTTTATGCTTAAACCTGTTTATAAAAATTAACCATTGTATGTACTACTACTACAACTATTATTAGCTTCCTAGCAAATAGGCTATTCTTAAGGGTAAATAAAGTAAAATGGCTTACAATCTGTCGTAAAGACGCACTTGCACCTTAACAGGATCTGATACCCATTGAATAAATCCTTTTGGCTTTGATGTTTCGCCAATCTTCTTACAAGATGCAATAATTTCAATAATTTCTCCGTCACTGCCAGTTATGAGCTGTTTGGAAGTTAGAACTAATCCAGCATGACGAAGTCCAATAGGCTGATCAACTGCAAAACGTTTATATCCTTTATCGGCTTTCTATAACAAGAAGTTCAAAATTTAACACAATCAATACTATCAAGAGTTTTAAACAAAATAAATTGTTAATAAAGTACCTCTCTAAAATCACTTCGCTCTATATATATAACGTTGCTTAGTTTAACGTCGTGTGTTTTGGAGTTAGCAAGAGAGGGAAAATCAGGCACCGGCAACATAAAATTCACAGGGAAAGGGAAGTCCTCTAACGTTATCTTGATTGGATCGATTACCACCATCGTTCTCGGTGCGGTGATGTTTAAAACGTCTCGTACACATGCCTCTAACATTGCTGGCTCGACCATAATCGTAGCTCCTGTTATTCCCATCCTCACACAAAAATCGTTAATTGCCTCTGGAGGAAATCCTCGACGTCTTAAAGCAGGTAAAGTGAATAACCGCGGATCATCCCAATCTACCAAATGTCATAGGATAGCAATAGTTAGCACTAACCAGAATGTTTGTAAAAATAAGTCGCATAATTTCAGATGCCGACAAGGATAAATCACCTTTGACGATGTTTTCTGTTATGAGTTTGGCAATCTTTCTCTTCGAAACTACCGTGTAGCACATATTCAGTCGTCCGTACTCCCATTGCACTGGAATGTATGTCTCAACGGCTTCGCATAGCCAATAATACGAAGATCTTCTATTTTGAAATTCCTTTGTGCACATTGAATGCGTAATATTTTCCAGAGAGTCGCATAGACAATGAGTAAAATCATATGTGGGGTAAATACACCATTTGGTTCCACTCTTAGGATGAGGGACATATCTAACACTGAAAAAAACAATGATGTTCAAAATCCCCAATTTGTAACATTTGTTTCAAAAATTCTGAATACCATATAACTGTTTTACCGGTAGGCTACAGGATCTTGTTTTCCTTCTTCTAATGTTATTTTCATGCGTAGCGTTGCAGCTCCCTCCTCGAACTTTCCATCTTTCATATCCTAAAAAAATATTTTGAAGTTTGAGTGATTGATCGATACTTCGATAGCAAAAATTTAGCAATTATTGGACCATACTTGAAACAGCTGCAAATTAAGATCAACAAGTCTATCCCTCCAAGGAGAAGTTTCGGTATTAAATCCCTTCATATCATCTGCTGTTTGATGACAGACGTAGGCTAATCCTTTTTTGATGAGCACTAATGCAAAATCATACAACTTTTGGAAATTGTCAGAAGCGTGAGTAATCTGAAAAGGTTTATAGCCTGGAACAAGAAAACAATAGTTAGATGTTATAAAATAAAATAATAACCAAAACCTGAAAAATATATTATTATTTACCCAGCCAATCCACCATCTCATGAATGCTTTGAAAAAATCGTTCTTCCTCCTTCTCAGGATTTGTATCATCATATCTTAGGAAACATATTCCATTATTGGCCTTAGCATAACCAAAATTTATGTTGATCGCCTTAGCGTGCCCAATGTGCAGTATTCCATTGGGTTCAGGAGGAAATCTAGTACGAATCTGAACCAAACAAAATCCACACATTGTACAAACACAATTTGAACATTTGTTTTACAAAATAATTTAACAAAATCAATCACTAACCTGCCCACCAGTTTCCTTCATATGCTTGCTTAATAGAGCGAGAGACAAGTCTGATGTGGGATACCCCTCCGTTGTATAATTCCCACCAGGTTTGTGAAAGGGAAGTTTCCTTAAAATTGTCATAATTCGCTCTTGTGGGGACAAGCCATCTTCATCGTTTTTTTCTACAACAACTTTAAACATTTGAGTTCTAATCTTCAAAAAATAAAAATAAAAATAACTTAAAATAAGTTACCTTGAGAATCAGTTCCGGAGGTCAGAATATTTGTTGAGCCCTTTTTCAGTTCGGGTTTATGTTCCTTCGCTTTTGGCGCTTGTTTTGCAGCAGGCATTCGATCTTCATCCGTTTTAGGCCCCAGCATGACTATTAACTGCTGATCAGCTTCATTCTTAACCTTTCCTCCATCAGCCCATGACATTCTTGGAAGCCCTCGGATATACCCTAATAAAACTCCCATGTTGAAACGATATCTGTGTTCCGGAAATCAAATTAATAACAATTATTTCTCAATATAATCAATCTGAGTGATAGAGCATACTACTTAAATACTTCAAAATATGCACCGTTTCTCAATGATTTCACTTTTATGTTTTTCAAAAGCAGCCTGCACCGCTCGCTCTATCTCTTCATCGCTAACATTGATTCCCACACCACAGGCTTCTTCGAACTTTTTTATATTCACATCTGATTCTTTCAAACTTTCCAAAAGGTATTTCAGCGCAGCTAAAAAAATATAAAGTTCGATTTACAAAAAGTTAGTACCAACCGGTCATTTGTGACATACTGCTTTTTAATGTTAAGGTAATTACCCGTTAGTCTTAACTCCGTGTCAATCTTTTCATTTACGATGCATTGGACAAGAAGTGGAAGATGCTTAGTCGTAGCAGGCTTCAACTTAGATCCAAGCATGTACATGAGATTAGAAACCTTCTTCGATGGCGATTCCAATCCTTTTGCAAACCTACGGTACTGAAAATCAGAAAGTTTTCAAATCTGCCATTCATACACCAAAGACCCTATAATGTATAATCTTTACCTCCGTCACTGCATCCTTCAGATATTTCGACAGCACAACATTCTTTGCCGTCTCCTTCGCCTTCGATTCCGTCATTCCGAAGAACGCAATTAAGTCACTCTCATTCATCGTGACCAGCTTCTCTCACTCCTTCGTCTGCTGGAAAACAAGGGAATCAAATCTCTCTCAAACGATATAAAAAACCCTGATGCAATACAGCCCCAAAATTTGCCACTCAACGTATCTTTTGTAATGACAATGACTTATTTCTACTATAGACACTTACTCTACTTTAAACCAATTTAAATGAATTTTTTTAGCTTTAATATAAATATACTACGTTAATAACGTTAAGCCCAAAAAAAATACTATATTCCCAACAATCCCTACCATATGCCAATAAGTCTTTAGTCTTTCATTATTGTTAGAATTTTAGGAGAAATGATTTTATTTTGATAACCAGCTTTACCTTACTAAAGGATCGTGTACCCCCAGAGATCTCCAAGGGGCTCGTTCCGAAAAATGAAAATGAAATAGTTAAAGATGATTTGAATATGATGATGAGGCCGAGATTGATGTAAAAGGGGCCAGTGTGTTTTCTCGTGCTCTGCCGGCCCAAGAGTTTGTAGCCGGCGGGTGGATTGGGAAAGCATAGAGTTGCCACTGTGCGTCCAACCAGATCCCCTCCTTCTTTAGCTCGGAAAGATTGGACGGATGCAAAATCCATTGGAGAGTTAACCTAGACTTATCAATGTCCAAACAGCCTTGTTAACACTCTTAAACTCTTAACTACTCTTAAGTCACATTTATTTACTAGACCCTCTTTGACCACCCTCACTTTCATTCCCCAAGACGTCAAAGAGGTAAAAAGGACTTGAAAGAATATTAGTTGTCTATTTTTTTTTATACACGAGGATTGTATCATTGTGCCACTGCCACTTTTTAGCTGGATGGATTTCAAAATTCAAAAAGGGACAGTTTACTTTTGAGATTTACAGTGGGAGCTGAAATGTTGGAATTTTGAATTCGGGTGTTTAAGAAGTCCTTTGAACTACTTTGAAGTTAGTAGTTACTTTTTCTGCCTTTTGGTACGACAAAGATTAGGGTATATAACAAGTTTGTGACAAGAACATTGAGCAAGGATTCGTTTGATAAATTAATCAGATTTCGTAAGATGTAAGGTGTATTGAGGGATTGCAGATTATTATTTTTCATTATGCATATTTTTGTTTTTTTGTTGTCAAGCTTGTGGAACATGGTGTGAATGTGATGATTTGGAGTTGCGTTCGACTAGTCATTTATGAATTGTGACAGTAATTGTTTTCAAAACATAATCGAATATCAACTAGGAAATTACAAATACCGTCCAAGATTTAAGTAGTAGTTAAATAATTGACTGCCAATTAATTGATAGGGAACGACTAGAGGAAATTTTCAAATAAATTATTTATGCATTTAAGATTTGTTTTGTAAAAAAAGCGCTTTGAAATTGAAAGTAATTCGTTATTGATTGTTTGGATTGGGTTGCGAAGTTCTGGAAGGATTCGGTGACAACGACGCTTCTTACCGGAACAAGGCTGTTGGAGAGGAAATGTCAGAGACGTCGACAGCCACGTTAAGAGTGACAGAAGGAGAGACCGTAGCCTTGAACTTAGGAACGCAGTTGGCAGTAGTCGAGGATGGGCAATGTTACCTAATTGACTTATCATCCACTGGAGAAGCCATCTCTCTTACCCCTGCTCCCGTGCTGTTTCACAAGATAGATTCAGAAGGGGAGGAGGTTGGCGAAGAATCTACAGATGAGTCCATTCCACTGCGGTACTACACTCCAACTTTAAACTCTTTAAACCCGGAGGGTCAGCAGGTTTACCTGGATGATGAGCAGGCTCGAGCAGTAGCTAACCTCCTGGAGTTCCATAATCAACAGAAAAAAATCACAGTCGATAATTCAGAGGGTGGCAATAATTTGGTTAGTGCTTCAGCTTTTGGAAAAAGTAACATCAAAATGGAGAATCAGAATCAGGTTTGAGCAAGTTTTTCAGATTTTTCAAACCATTTTAATTAAATGTTACAAGTTCGGTCATCTAATTCTTGGTGTGATAATTTTCCTACAGATTCAGCCTCAATACCGCGCACCTCGAGATCCACTGGCAGTAGATACGTCCAAGAAGCCCCCATTACGAACATACGGGAAACGAGGAATCTTAGACGTGGATGTTGATGAAAAGCGTCAAACACATACGAAGGTGTATGATAAAACAAGTGGTGAAAATTCGTGTTTTGGTATGCGACCAAAAAATATTATATTGGACTCAAAATCTGATAAAAATCCTCATTATATTTTGCCGATATCATCAGGTGAGATCCTATTACTTTATTAGGCGTCATATGCTCATTTTTATCTGTATTTAATTCTATAATTTTGTGTTTGTGATAGTTTTGAGCGATCTTGCACCACGCAGGAAGCGTAGATTTTTCGTAGATTCTGTCAAAACAATCCCTCCGAGTGAATTTAAGCAGCAACTTCAAGATACTTCTGATATTGTACAAACAAAAATTGACTCTGCTCCTCCTACGAGGAAAGCAATGTATTATTTAGCGTACGGAGGAGTGGGAAAATTCTTCGCATATCCAGGTATTTAATATTTGTTTTCTAATACATATGGTAAGGGTGAGTTTCAGAAATGTTCAGGAGTTTCAAATATGACGACCGTAGGTAGTTCTTTAAATTTATGTAACAAACAATTGAAACAATGTACCCAATATTTTCAATATAGTACACTGACTAGCCTGTCTGTACAGATATTTCTTGCTCCAGTTTAAAATGATTTAATTTCTGATACCTTTGCCTTTGCTTCACCTCGTATTTTATAACCCATGGCATATTAATTTCAACATTTTTGTTTTTCAGGAAGAAAAGTTCCAAGTGTGCCTTTGTCTAAGTTGTTTTTCAATCGGTTGACTATGATGACAGAGCACAAACCCCCCATAGGTACCTTAGAAAAAGAACTCGAACCTTTGGACGCTGATTTAAGTAGGTTGCTATTGGATATGTTATTTCTTTATTAAGTGTTGAAAGTTTAAACGATAGTTATTCAAACATATTTTATTACATAGGGACGCCAGGGATGAAAGATAGCATGGATCTCTCGTCTTCACAGTCGCAGAAGGTCCATCATCATAATTTCAACAACGCTGTGACGATAAGAAACGCGAACTCCTTTGATTCCCTGTGCAAAGGAATGAATGTAAGAGCCTTTTTAGATTGAATTGATAATTGATAGAAAAATATAACATTTTTAATCTACTCTACTATTTTTTTCAACAGAAGCCTCCTAAATTTGAATACAAACGAAAAAAATTGAAGTACTCTGAACCCTCTCCAGTAGAAGTAAAGTCTACGATACAACATGAAGAAAATTCCAAATTACCAAGTCCGAAAGAGGTTGTTATAGAAGGAAAAGTAGTATCTCAAGACCAAAACCTAGTGATAAACGGAACAAATTCAGAGAGTGGAGAGGCGGAAAATGCTGTAAATGAGATTGTGTATACTATACATGAAGATAAGACCGACCCTAATAATCAGTCATCAGAAATCTTTGTGGTCGATGAAAGTCAGGTATGTTGACTCTAGAACGTTACTAGTAAGTTTATTTCAAAACCGATATTGACCAGGCCCAATAACCTATTGAAGTAAACAATTCATTGGAGTACTATAATAAGTCAGAAAATAGGCAGTGGGCCAAAAAGGGAAGTCCAATTTACAATTTACAACTTGCTGCTTGTTTGAAATTTAGAATTTAATTGATTTTTGTTTGAATGAAGTTGTTCCTAAGAACTTTAGTGTGAAACGAAAAATAAATGTAGGCGTATAACTTCTGTAAGGTTTAGTAAGAAAACCATGATAAGTGTCACTCATTAGATTATATACCTTTGTGGCAGATAACCCTAACCAGATTAATTTATGAAGTGAATGTTTGTTTACATTGAACACTGTAAGTGTATAAATGAAAATTTTCTGGGTATTTAATTCGTAATTTTATTTGTCAGTAATTTAGTTCGCTGAAAAATGCTAATCAGTTATATCTTGATGGTTCATAATATAGACGTACATGTTGTTCCTTCTTTATTTAAAGTTTACGGACATTTTATTTTTTTTCTCAGGAAACTGGAGGAGCTCCATCAAACTTCGAGATGCTAATAGCTGCAGCGGAACACCATAACACTTTACACACATCAGACGAGCCAGCGGATGCCGGTGAATCCGAGGAAATACAGGAAATCGAAATTAAAGAAGAGGACGAAGAAGAGGTTAAACCCGGAGTTATGTACTGCACGAATGAAAATATGGAGCAGTTAATAATACTCGGAGCTAACGGGGAAAGATATCGCGTGACGGCATCGAATCAAGGCGAACTAACGCTTTGGCCTGAAGCAGAATGCGATGCTAACTAAAGACGCACTTTATTTTTGATAGTATGTTTATCGGGTGAAAATGACGTTATTGATACCATTGATTAATGTTTAGTAGACGACTACGCTCAATACCAAGAGGCAAAATATCGTACATTTTATATTGCTTCCCCATTTAGGAAGAAGTTAATGCATATTAACAGTCTCTATGCATAAGATTAGTTCGAAAATAATTAACAGGATCTCGCTAGGTTTTTTTACTACTACGTGTAGCTCAGGCAAATGTGCATTTTCCTGGCGCCTTAGCGGATGTTTCAAGTCATTCGTACCGTCGTTGTTTTCAAATAGTAATAACTTTGAAGTATATATCTAACGGAATGTTATGCATTACTCCTCCTGGGCGACTTCATGGCAGTTTTAGTCAGTAGATTTTGGATTTTTGAATTCTGTTTCTGACTAGTATGAACGAATCAATGAACAGGGGGAGTAACTTTAGACGTTTAAGCTTTCGTATCTTCGGAATGCCTCGACGGATTTTATGAACCAATAGCTTCTCCGATATCTAGAAATGCTGGGCCAGTGGTTTTAGCCGCTTATGAGCAAGGCACTACGTATCCAACACAACCTAAAGGAAAAGGTTGGAAAAAGCGTTCCAGAGAATTTCCAACAATATTTGAAGAATGCCATGCCATTCCGCAGGAAATGTGTTCTAAAAGAAGATTTAATATTCTTTAATTTTGTTCAGTACCTTTAGTTTAAGCCATTGGCTAAAAATTCTGTAATAAGCACTTAGAACATATGACGGTTTAAACGACTAACGTTATTCGAAACTCACCCTGTAAGTGGTCCGTCACGTAAAATTTCAACTTTTTCAAAAAGCAAAATTCTCAATAAAAGCTGGACTAAATTTAAACCATCAAACTGGTATTTTATAGCCGACTTCCTAACTTGGACATTTATGACCAATATTCATGAGTTGGAATGCGTAACATCAGAGAAATGGGAGATACGGAAATTGTTATCACGAAATACATTCCGTTTTCTGTTTTTTTTCTGATGTTAAAGATGATTCTAAAGTTTTATTTCTGCAACATTTCATGTTTAAATGAATTGTTTTAATCAATTCTTGCAGAAACGACCAGAGGATTTTGATTTGCGACATTTTTTAGAGGTCTAAATATTATCCACGAGTTCAACCTCGGGAATACGTTTAAAAAACGACTAAGAACTCGTCGGGTTCCATATGTTACACCTTACACCCTACAAAATTTTGAAATCGTAGCATGCAAATAAGTTAAAAAATGTACGTAGATTATTTATGTATGTTAACGCATGCGACAGCGTTTATTCGGGAACAATGTATCGGCAAAATCTGAAGCATCTTTTTAAAAATTAGGTCCAAGGCCGAGCGTTATTAAAGAAAGGGATTCAACTGAAAGCTACTCCGGACTTGGGGGGCCCTTAGAGCCCTACCTCCTACTCCATCAGACAATCACGTAGTGTAAAGTTAGGGACAAAATGTAAGTTTGAAGAAGACCTATCGGTGTGGAACGGCTATGACGTAGCTGAGCGTGATTGACTGATGGAGTAGGAGATAGGGCTCCCCACATCCTGAGTAGCGTTCAGTTGAATCCATTTCTTTAATAGCACTCGGCTGTACTTGATTATCCAGGATTTTTTCTTTTAAAAGAACCGATTTTACGTGACAGATCTTGTATTAGTTAGTAGGAATGGATGATAGAATGAAAGTTTAGAGCTTAAAAAACTAAGTTTCCAATCAATAAAATCCGATTAGCCAACAAGTTATGTTTTATTAATGTACGTGGGATGACTTTATTATCATTGTTATCATATTATTGTTTTTTTTCATGGTATTATGATAATTGTATAGGACTTGAAGAGATTGAATTTGATCACATCAGAGAATCATTTCCTATACAATCCTCTAATTTTAAATAAAACGAATTCCATACATAATTCAGTTTTGTCCTTATTCTTATCTATAGCACTGATTTATATCGATAATGCTTTAAGTGATTACCAATAAGTAGTTCATTATGTTGACGAGTTAAAACTGTAACACGACGGAGTTATCGGACATAGGCTTGCATGCGAGAATTTGAAGAACAATCAATATGGTGGTTGTATATACTTAGCACCATCATTCATGGAGATCCAACAAGTTGATTTATCAGCTATCTACAATACTTGATGTGTTCAAGTAATTTTTCAACAATAACCTAACTTGTTCTTGCAGTATGTATTTTTGTTACCCTAGGATAGCCAGGACGTTAGAAACCTAACGGATTTTTTATCCTGCAGTTTTTAAAGTCCAGTCAAGAAAAAGTGAACCTTTCAATCCAGCAATCTATCGTACTTTACACGCACGTCAATTTCAACTTATATTTTTAACTTAACACAATAAACTTGAAAATAGCTATGTCACTAAATTATAGAAGAAAATTACTCAAAGATATGCAATTCACTTGAGGATTGATTTTCTTGAGTGTTCATATGTTGCATATTTGGATTTACAACTTACACCCGTAAGAGTTAGTTTCGTAGGGAGGCATATGAGTGGACCTAGAATGATGAATGTCTCCGTTATTATGTACCTAAGGTTGGATATCGATGTCTTCGGGCTGACTGCATATACATATTAAGAAAATCGATTAGAATTAAAACGTCGTGTTTTGAAACTCTCAGATAACTTATTGAAATCGTACTGCACCCACATAATATTCAAAATCCACAAATCTGGCTCCTACTTATTTGAAACTTCTAGCTCTATACAACATGGAATATAATAGCTAAGATTAATTAATTGAGTCAAAGGTCACCGTCGGCTACACCAGGTCAACTTCAGATTCTTCTAAAGGCAACTGATTATTTATATGCACTACGTCGTAGCGTTAAAATCATTTTGTATTAGACTGAGATCTTCCTTGTTCATATAAATTTGCATATATTTATAATATACAGCCATCAGTCTCTAGCCCGATGCACCATACACAAGGCTTTTTGAGGCCCTCACAAGCTTTCATGCTAAAAATGCTTAAATTCTCCATGGCCTCAAAAATCTCATTCTTGGTAAATAGAGAAAGAGACGGGACTGATGCCCATGTCCTGGGGTTTTCTTCCACAACGACATAAGGTAGTTAGTAATTGATTTAAATAATCAAGCAGTAAAATTGATATAGATAATAGATGAAATCATAAGGTCTTTCTCCACTTCTATATTTGAGCCGATCTCTTCGTCATAAGAAGCGATATGGAAAAGATCTTGTAAACGCACTCCGCGTACGCATTCTGGACAGTCCACGATTCTATATTCTCTGAAATTCTATTTAACATCTCAAGCCTCAGTTATAATCCTCATCTAGTTTTGAAAACTACAATGTGAATTGGGATAAGAGATGAAAGATTAGCTGATCCAGCCCTTTATTGGAACTTTTTAATATTACATGAATTCGAATCTGGGCTGGTTATTTTAAATATATTTTTCGAATTCTGGCTGGTAGTATTACTTCAGATGGTGGTGATTGAATCAAGTATATTTGACATTGAAAATTTTCGATTAGATAAAAAGTCTAGGAATTTCACTCTGGTAAGGTACTTTACGTTTAAAGTAATAAGGAAGGAGTAAAAACTCTAAGCTACAAACGGTATCCGACAACTGTCGATATGGTTACGCATTTGTCTTTATGATATGATCTTAAGATTGCTAATTAAGTTGTTCCGAAAGTTTTCAATGTTTTCATAATTCAAGATTCATGTCAGAAAAGAGGAGAAAGATTATTGTTTTGCAGAAGTAAATGATATTTTAAGAGACAGATGAGAAGAAGGTCTAAAAGATTTACCTCTACTTGTCCATAATTGGTTAATGTTTTCAAGGTAATCTCAATCAATTTCATCACACTTACCAATTGGAAATAGATGGCTTTTCAGTAATTAGTCTGTGTGGATTCAATCATATGATAGGCAATTGTTTTAATTAACAGGCCAACCCTTCCCCAACGGCTAGAAAGTTTGATAGACGATATCATGGGCTAATGGCAAAGTTTATGAAACTAACCATGTTAGATTACTTTCTAAGGTTACTCTCTAACCACTTTTCATTTCAAAGCTAAAAGAGATCTGCTATGCATACCTTTTTTGTGGCAGGAGTTTGGAATGATATAATATTGCTACTGTATTGGATAATGAACAATTAACACGCAAGACATATGGTCGATTTTATTTTTGACCTGTATCTTATTAAAAATGGCTAAGTTTTTAGCCAACAAAGAAAAGACTGTAAGTCTTTAAGAGGCTAGTTCTGTCAAGTCAGACCTTTAAACTGGAAAAATATTACTCTATTTTAGAAATAAATAAATTGGGACTTTACAAAATGAATGGCCTGATGATTTTTCCCAAAACGGGATGAAAAGCATGACAATATACCAACAGTGTACCTTGAGTATATTGTTGATAAAGCAAATGGACAAGTTGGGGAGGTTGGCTGTTCTGTTACAGATAGTTTATTTGCGATTTTATAGTAGACTGGCAATTAAAGTATGCATAGATCATGCTATGAAGCTTATTGACGATTTATGTTGACTGTTGACTGAATGAGATGTAGGTTTAAGTACGGATGTAGACAGGAGTAAGTTACGTGAGGATTGGATTATGATAGGGAGCTATAACATGACGTTTTGTTAATGATTAGCTGAAATTTATGTGACGCACTGTTGTGATAACGGGTTTTTCGTTTCAACTTTAGTTTACCCACTCCTTGATAAATAGATTCATTCTGAGTAAATTCAGTAGGATGCGATCTTTTTCATGGTGTTAGAATTTAAACTGAATTGCACATGGCATGACATACAGAGAAGAATCAGCAATACACGGTCTACGAAAGCATTTTACGGACAGTTTTGCACCCAAGAGAGTTTAAGAGGCCAGAGTTAAAACCAGCCACCGCCTAGTTTCGATGTCAATCCACCGAGACCTTTTCCAACGACGTTTCCAACCCTACCGACAACACTTGAGGTGGCTGTTGTTAGTTTTGCTACATAATTCTCATCTTCCCCTGGGGGTCTTATAGGACCTTTGGGACGACGGTCCGTTTCATCTATTCCTTCACCACCCCTGCAATATTACAAGCATTCATCCCATCATTAACAATTCAAGTCAATTTTTTTTAATTCGTTTAGTTCAAGGTTTTTGAGAAGAGAAGAACTCACTCTCCGTCGTCATCTCGTCTGGAGCCCATTGTTAAAGCACAAGTTGCCTCTTCTGTATTCATTCTTTGCGACACAGTTTGATACGTTTTACTATTAAGTTTATCCTCCATCACGCCTTGCAGCTCAAAATCTGAGTAGAGTTTCTGAAAATCAAAGAAGTTTTTGCTTAACCAAAATTCATTAAATTTGTGATTTTATTTGTCTGACATACTTTCACAATATGACCTAAACAAGTGCACTGATAAGGATGGAGGGAGTGGTCCAGCCGCTCAGATAGCCAGGTACACAGCATCTGCATTTGGGAAGTGTACCATAGCTGTCGAGATAAGATTAAATACAAATTAACGACAAGTCAAAGATCATTGCATAAAAGTTTTATCCAAAGATCTTACCTCGAAAAAATTAAGAATCCAAAGTTCATCAACGACTTTGCCACGGATTTGGTCCATACAATTCCTCGTGAAATTAACATACGCTTGACCCAGCTCCTTACCAGATCCAGACACATTCTAGAATGAAGATTATTTAAGATGTATATTAAATTTTAAATTAATATATTTACGACAAATTCAATCTAATCTACACGTTGAGTTTACCGTAAAACTAAGTAATGATCCTATGAGACTTCCTTCGTCGTATCTTCCGAGTTTAGAGACGGTACTTTCGAATACAGATATTAACTTGGCAATAAGACCTTGAGTCATTCCGGCTGATGTTTTTTCGATTAAGTCATCTATTTTCGTGTGATATTGATGCTGTAATTCCAAAGTAGTCGTTAAAAAATCTGGACTTCAAATATAATTCAGTACGATATTTTTCCATTAAAGTGTTGAATAACTTACAACGTCAATCCCGTCAACGGCACATAGCTTAAATGATTGATTCTTGGCATCCAGAATAACGTTGATCATTGCACACATTTCCGTAGGAATGATATAATCAGTTGACACAAATGTGACACCCTTCTTCAGCCAAGACTGGAATGCAGACTCGGTCCTCTGAATGCAGGATTCTATCATATCACAGGCCATCAGCTTTAATCGTTGTTCTAAGTGATTTCCAAATTCTGGATTTGGCCAATGCAGGTCTCGAATAAACGCTTGCAATGCATCCAACTTCCAAAATAAGTCTTCCGACGTTGCACACCCATTTCTTAAAATTCACAATAGTTATGATTTTAAACTTCGAATTCATAATTTATCACAGATGACTTTCGACTTTCGAGAGAAAAAAAATTTCTTAATAGCCCAAAAAATCCAATCAAAAATTGGAAAAAACCTTAGCACAAGATTTTTGAGAAATTGTTACTGATAAATTATTTCTTACCCTTTCAACTCCCATCGTTCCTTTTCGAAGCCTTTGTGTATACTCTGAGCAATGGACGACTCCATCAAATCAACATACCGAACAACTAGGGGCGCAAACGTGTCTTGTAAATGCTGGTGAAACCTTCCGTTCTTCAAGTTATCTGAAAAAAGTCATTCGCCCATTCAGGATAATACGTTACCAGGGACGAAAATTAAATTAAATTAAAGGTTCACCATCGGTGCGTAGGTAATCGTTAAGTATTTGGAAAAGTGGAAAGGCATCCCAAGTATCTGGAGGCTGTTCTGCGAGAACTTGATCCATATCAACCGCGAAGAGGGACCAAAATATTTCTGCATGTTCCACCAATAGGTCACTGAACCATGCAAACGCCTAAAATTTCAAATTCATTTTTTACCGTTCCTGAATCACAAAATAGGTAGCCTTCAAACTCATGCTTCAAAGCATTTCTTTTCAGTCAATATATCTAAGTTTGCTCCAGACAATACATAAGAAATAGTTTTTCAAAATGTTACGCTGCATTTCCAAACTTTTTAACAGCCACAAACACCATTTCACAAACTGAAATTCTTCAAAACAAGCATCGTAAATTGAGTTGTCGCCGAGTACGTACAGATGCAAATATTTATCTATCCTTTTCATAACTACTAATTAAACAATACAATTTCTTATACTACTGAAAACAATTAGATATTTTTAACTGGTTTCTTCAAGCTTCTTCTAGATAATACAAAGGATACGGTTAAAATAAGTCTTCCATCATATTTTTTGAATTTCCTATCATCAAAGACATATTTTTTACAATTGATTTTGAACCATTATTTGTGGAAAACGGTATTCTATTAAGCCTAACTTCAATTAATATTCCATACACCTCCATAATAGAAAACTTCTGTCCTGAAACCATCAACAAAAATTTTATCATAAAAATTCTCCGCATGAGTTCAGCTTCAAAAATATTAAATTAAAGTAATGAAAGAGGAATTCTTTAGCACCGGAAAAATTCGAAGAGTATACTGTAGTAGAAGCATAACCTTCCTCTAAATAGACAGCAATTTCTAGATTAATTTCTTTGCAAAATTCTATAATTTTTAATGAAATACTCAAAAAGAAAAAAATACAATAATCTTAATGAAGTAAAGAACAAAGCAGCACTTCTTGATTAAGTCAAAGAAGCTTGTCCAACGTTTAGTGCGTACATCTACGTGGTGGCTCCTAACTACTACAAATGGACTCTATTACATAGGTATACGCAGGGTCTATCCTTTTTGAAATGCCAAGTCCATCAGCTATTAGCCTGAATTAAAGCCATGCATAAATAGTTCTAGCTCTAAAGACAAAGACGGATGTGTAAGAAATGCAAAGAGTTCAAAGAAGAGAAAGTTAAGAGAGAAGAAAGTTTGTAGTCTGACTTACTTTTTCCTGCAATCCATCAGGTTATTGCATGGATAAGGGAGAGAACAAGGTGAACAAACAATGCACGGACAGAGAATATAAGGATACCAAACCAAAATCAATCACTTATACCATTCACATCACAGAAATCACAAGGTCACATCTTTATAGCCAATGTGAATGGAGGGTCAACAATTGCAATGTCTCGAGCCCTAAAATCTGCTGCGACGTCCTGTCCTCATTTGCATATCATAGCATAGGAACTACGACAGGAGTAATACAGCAATAAGGAGAAGCATATCACATCCTCTTCCACGTAATTTCAAAGAATTCTAAAGGATCTTAAAGCTGAAAACTAAATTACTATCACTGTCTACTAAGAACCTTGGAATTCTTTTCAATGGAATGCAATAGAATAAAAAAGAGATGTAAAATTTTGCAGAGGCTTTTATTAAACTTTGGAAAAGGTCC
Source organism: Agrenia bidenticulata (assembly GCA_034694785.1). Lineage (NCBI taxonomy): Eukaryota > Metazoa > Arthropoda > Collembola > Entomobryomorpha > Isotomidae > Agrenia > Agrenia bidenticulata. The sequence continues at coordinate 52,323 of JAQFYM010000261.1, forward strand.
GTGGTATGATATGCTCCACCTTGTATTCGCAGTCTATGAAAATAAGGTTACTCAAGAGAACATTGACTGAGCTAGGGAGAAAGTTGAGGCTGTTGAGGAAATGAAAGCTAGGAAAGTGTGAAATCATGGTGAAGGTTGGTGGTGGTGGTGGTGGGACTGGAAGGGAGATTTTTTGTGTGTGCATATACGAAAAGAGAAGGGACAACAATGATGTATACAATGTGATGATTGTCGTTGGGTGATAAATATATAAATTTATAAGTTATTGGTGATGGAAAAAAAATGCGAGTGATGAGATGATGGAATGTAAACTCACCCCTTTACGAAAAGCCTGTAAACACGAAGAGAGAGCAGAGTGTGTAACAACAGAAGGGATGGATTTTTTTGGTTGGAAGAGGAGAAACCAAATTGGCCAGCACGAAGGGCACCACCGAGAGAGAGAGTACAGTCAAAGCACCACAGAAAAAGATCAACACGTCAGACTCAGACCTCAATCAGAGACATTCACAGATTTTAAGAACATTAAATAATTCAGAGACAACATGAATACATTTATACAACTAATTGAGAACATCAGGTATTTGCAGTTAAGGTTGCCAACACCTATGCGAACGATTAGTCAAATTTTGATTACAGGGTACGCCAGCAACAATATAATTACCTACCCTAACAGTGATTGCATAATGCAACATGGTTACAAAAATATAATACTTGTACTTTCAGGACTTCACAGAAAATTAAAAAAGAACGCAAAGGCCTTGTCAAATTCTGTTTTTTAATAATCATAATTCTCTGTCGAGGAAGCAACTGAAAATCTTAATACGAAATGTGTACCATCAAAGGAATACAAAACTGTACCTCTGCGTAATGGTCTTCGTTTTGTTGCAGTAGGTCCACACATAACTCTGATAGATGTATGAGTTCCTCCAATCTTCGGCTTGGAACCACAGGCTGTCCGTCCGGATCTAGCTCTTCTGAAAATTATTTTCAATCATTCATTTTTATTGAAACTTTTGTTTTTATTCACAAATGTTTCGCACGGCAACAGAAGCTTTCGTCAGTTAGCTTTATTTTGTTATTTGAAAAATTTAAATATCTAGTTTTTCTCAGCAAAACGTTTGAACATGCACAGTTTGAACAATAGGATTTTAGAAAAAATTTAAAACTGTAATTGGCAGTTTTTGCTGAAATGAATTTTCTGATAACCAATGAGCCGATGGAAATTCCAAAATTTGAATTATATAAAGTAATCTTACCCTCCACAACTTGTGCAGGACCTAGACCATTTTGCAGTAAATAAATGACGATATTACAAAGTTTTTTAAGAGGTGATCTAAATTACAGTATCTATGAAAAATATCTTACCATCAAGTTTGGCTTCGTTTGATAGCTGTGTGTAATTCACAAGAGCTGCATTTTCCAGGCACTTTTTAATGACTGCGCGTGTTTCTTCTGGAGGAACAGGGGTCACAATGTCTTTCATTAATACCTGGAAAGGATATTTATTTAAAGTCAAAAGCGTGTCTAGATTTTCTGGCTCCAATTTCAGTAGATAAATTCAGCAAGGATCAAGTCACACTTAAACCTGTCCACAAGCTATGTTAAATTGTTTAACTGACACTAATTTTTTTAGCAAAACGTTCAAACAAGTAACAGGGACTTTTATCTTCACCCTGCGACTAGAATAAAGACCCTTACTTATGGACTGTAATGACGTGTTTAAGTATGACTTATTATTGTTATTATATACTGTAAGTGGGTGACTAACTCTCTCAAGAAGAGACAGTGTAGCTTTGAGTGCCCCTTCAGGACGGCCGAAGGGAAAGCAATATCGAAAGTTTGTTATCTGATTTTCAAGGAGAACCCGAAGACGCTCCTTGACCTCTTGAAACTTTTCCTTTTCCTCGTGAGTTACCGTTCCAACTCCATCAGGCCTATATTAATCCTTTCAGTTAGAGACATCCTAAGGGGTATTTTGTCAAATATGCCCATTACTATTTCGTTGCCGTCTTTCTGTGTCAAATTTAAAAACTCTCGACCTTTTTAAGACTTATTGCATTTTCGTTTATAGAATGTATAGCAATATATAATGCAGAGTTAACATCTTGCAATTTCTCAACAGCAGTAAGAAAATCAGTGGAATGTACAAGTCAAAAAGTTAGCGTCGGAGCTTTTTAGTTGAAGTTATAGTAAATAGAGATCGAGAAACGAGCAAATGCTGTATGCTATTCATTCTCATAAATATGCACATATTACCGTGTGCCAAGTAATACGACACATGGCAGACTTAAAGATCCAAATGTTAATCAGAATTAAAACTCAAATTAAAGTTATAGTAAGTAATTGAAAGATAAAATACTTGAACTAACATTGTGTTAGCTGAATTAATTCATTGCATTCCTTCTATAGAAATTAAATGAACAAGTATTGATAAAAGTTTAGCTGCAAATTCTCAAAGCTGCAAATTGAACAAATTTGTCTCGTTAGAGTTGACATTAAGAGACAAGGAAATGACGCAGTTAGTCAGTAATTTATTTTCTACAGTTTTAAAGTAACTTTAAAAGCTCGGCAGAATTAGTTGTGGGAGTTATTTCGAATTATTGTAAGTGAAAGTGGTGCATTGGATGGTTAAAGCCACCAGGAAGAGCGACGTTAGGGGAACGAGACTTCAAAGATTTATACCGGAGCAGCAAAAGATAATAGAGATTCATGTAGTAAGAATGAATCATCGATATATATAGTCATCCATCATACACAGCCTTACAATTTACATGCATGACTTTTGTGAGTCGCATTTCATAGAGTTTGTTAGTAAAGGCGTCAATTCAGTTAGTTGGGAGTATATTTATTCGTCAAAGTCATAAACAATTAAGACCTTATAGAATCAGTGTAGGCAAAACCCATGCAATATATAAACGATAGCTTTGAACAAGAAAGACGGCATCATTCTGAAAGTTTTCATTTCTAGGGAAGAGGATGGATTCTTAATTATGGGAAGAATTGGGTTGGATTTTAATATTTGACTCTGAAATGGTAGTGGGGTGGGGGTGGGGAGTATAGACTTTATCCAGACATGGCAATGGGCACATTTCCAATTGATAAAGACAACGCAAAACATTACAGCCAAGATGATTAACAAGCCATAACGAGGCTACTGCTTCACACAGAATCACTCAGTACAGAGACATCAATTATGGTGAGAGGTGAAATGAAAATTCATACATGTCTGACCTGTTCCCGTGTACATGGGATGCACAAAATGCAAACGAGTAATGAATTAATGTTGGATCTATCATAAGACCACGCTCTGCTCGGTCCAGCAGGTCACAGAGATAAACTAAATGACGATAGCATCCACGGGCTCCATATCGGGCGCAGTATTCATCCAGCACGAACAATTGTCCTGGACTAAACCATCCCTACGGAATAGAGTTTTACAACGATCGTGTTTTACATCTTCAAATAACACCCAAAATTAGTACTTACTAAGGAACAGTATGGGTCGCTTAGCCGGAAATCTAAAGTGAGAGTTTGCAAATACTTAAATAGATTATGATGTTCGAACTTGCAGGGATCTGCAGAAATAAATTCCTCCATCCCGTGCTTCCGGGCACGGTCAGCATCTAGAAAGTTAATAGTAAGCGTTATTCAGATACAGCAATTGATATTGTAATTAAATTCGTCCTGTTTCTATTAAATTATTTAATAGTCAAATAACCTCCTTGAATTTTTGAAATCGTTGAATTCTTAGCAGCAGGGGTTAGAGGCGGGGCAGGTTTGTGAGCTTGTCCAGTGGCCCTGTACATAGCCATAACCCACAAATGACTTTCGTTTTCATCATCACAGGCATATAGAACACTATCTCCTTCTTTAACGGCATTGAAAAAAAATCGACCTCCTTCCAAATCTACATTAAAAGTAAAAAAAATTAATCTCCAAAGCTAGAATATATGTTAATCAAGACAAGAACACAAAGTATATTGGTCTTACCCATTCCCACCATTAGATTTGCTGAACGTAGTTTTTAAAATCATTGATTTTATTATACATTAGTTCAGATTAGATTCAAGTTAGAAATTAAGGATACAACTCTTACCACTGGCAGCTTCGATGTAATCAACAGTATAACCATCTAATTGCAACATCTCGGTAGGTTCGGACTTTTTCTCTTTGTAAGAGCACATAGCAAACGTGTATTGTGAAACCTGAACTAAAATAAAATAACGCTTCTTCCATTTTTTCCACACACCCTTTCCCAATGCATACAAATATCTGTAACAAGCACAGAAAACATAACAACTTCCAGCTATGATCTATCGAAACTATTATACGCAAAATTATTATGAGCATTACCCGCAGTGCTTCATGTTCAATGGCTTGTCCATTCTACAAGCAATTTTAATTCTTAAATCTTGATCTGCAGCATTCTTAGGGACAGTCATTTTATGCCACTCTGGAGCCTAAGAAATAAATCCTATATTTAGACATACATTAACTCCACCAAGCATAAAAGAGTTAGCGTAGGTCCTTAACCTTTGCAGAAAGAGGAGTAGGCCGAAGAACAACTTTCCCCAGTTCTTTGTCTTCCAAAGCAAGCATACCAGGGTTCTCTGTATACAATTTTACTTTCACTGCAGGCAGAGGGTGGTTTGTAGAAAAATCTCCTTGAGTGTCCCACCTTAACAAATTAAATTTTGTAGTTTAAAAACGTATCTCAAGGACGTTTGAATTCATATTGAAGGTTTACATAGGCTTAGAAGCTTCGGCTTGGTCAGTTTGCAATTTCTCACCGCCTTCCACCTCCATAGTGCAGTATACTATTCGGTTGGGAGCAAGAGATTTTAGGCCTTTGACTTCCATTACAACAACCTGTGCGAGATGAGAATTTTTAGATGATCTCAAATCTCAAATATTGCGAAAAATTGGTAGAAAGTACCTCCAGAGTGAAAGTTAGTACAACATCCATTTTACTCAGCTGAGTATCGCCGTCCCCAGAGTCCCCCTCCAACTTAGCCAAAGACAGCTGAGACCTGGACCATCAGGAGAAACAAAACAAACCGACTGACAAATTTTTTGTCCTTCACCGGGAGAACCACAACAAGTACAGAGTTACGATACATTGAGAATAACAAATAAATGAAGAAGACAAGAAGGAGGATGACGTTGTCACAATAGTACGAAGTGACGCTGACATTATGAACAATACGATTTAATGGAACATTGAAACGAGAAGGCATTTAGCACAGCAGTAGCTCAGAGCAGCGGATTGATACATTACAACACTCAACGGGAAATTAGCGGGGGAACACTCATACGCAGCGTCCATTGATGAGAAAAATTTGATAATTACCTTAACACTGAGTTTTTCCTGACATGGGCCAAAGTAAAATCAGAACATGGCTCAGTTACAGTAAAAACAGAGGAGTGTGTCAGCAATGCCTACTATTTCTTTGTTAGTTAGTAACCAACTACAAGCGGAAATCAATCTTACCTATGGTTATACTTTTTTAATTTCGGAAGGCCGTATTTTGAGTCCGCTGAGCTTTTGGACACGGGAAGGGACTCCAGATTCGCCATTAGCATGTTAATTGCAGATCTGCATTCCTCTGTTACATTAAAAAATTAAAAACTTTAGCCCAAAGTTATTGTTTTATTCCTGTGTTAATGACCGACCATGCAAAAACTGAAAAGAGATAATTATCCACCAGGTTGGGGAAGTAAAAATGATTCCAACCCGGATTTTTTTCCTATTTTCTTGTCACTCAACTCAAAGTTTGAAAAACAACCAAAAATTTTTTTTCATTCATTCCATAATTTAATTTTCGAAGTTGCTTATTAAGCAGTTTTTCATTGTCCATTTTGCAGTTAAATTCCAAAACAAAAGAAAGATCTCTTGCTAAATGTCCTCAAGGTCAACTCTGTTCAGGATATTATTGGAGTGGATAAGATAAGATAAGAATAGCAGAAATACAAATTTACTTACCCACTCGGAAACTGTCATTTATAATCTTTATTGGACTTACCATAATTAGCACTACTTTTTGAGTTGAGTGGTTCTCATTTAAAAAAAACATATAACTGCATGAAGAATATGCAAAATGGGACTCACCGATATCTGTAAGCAATAAAAATAAATAATAACTTATCACAATCACAGATATTTTAAACATTTGATTATAACATTTTATGACTCAAAGCGTCCAAAAATAAAGCAAAATTGTCACGACTTGTTCTTTTTTATAATACTTAAAATTGCAATTTGCTATATACTTTTACCGTAAACCGTAACCCAAAATTTGCTATTATTTTATGTCAACCCTAGCATTAACTCATTCTAAATTGTTGGGAATTGTCTCGTTTAGCCAATTAATGAGCTCATCATTACATCTATAGTAAGAGATTAAAAATGTGGTCAATTGAAAAACAACCCGTAAATGTACGTTCCTTGATTAACCTACTAAATATTGGATCGAACCATAATGATCAACCAATTCTGTACACGAATATCATAAACTCGCTTTAAAAATGGCTCAAATTTACTTGAAAGGTAAGCATTTCCCTCTTTAATTTTTAATTTATTATAAATAAAACAATATTTTAACGTCTGGTGTCTCAAAGGAAGTTAACCAAGATGCACACAAAGTAAAATTCCCTTTTAGCCGCATGGACAAAAGGAAATATGAGCAGATCCCTTGTAAGCCAACTTTAATCCCTTCACACTAATGTAGGTATTTGTATTTTCAGACTATTTTGTCTATTGAATAATGGCTAATCCCCTCATCCTGTGGATATACTCACTTCTCTGTCTGAGCAGAAAATTAATCCCTTAGTGGAAGGTTGTTGACGATGACGACACAAGAATCCAAGTAAGTTCTTTCCGAAAATCATGAAAACTTTCATTGCCCAAGGCGATTTCTATGTATGAAAATAGATTTCATTTGCCTTAAGAAACTTAAAACTTTGTGATCAACTTTCAAATTATTATTTTATGAAACGAAAATCTATTGAAGACGGCCATTAACAAAAATTTAAACTGAGTTGTTTTGGCTATAATTTTTGTTTTTGTCGACTTTCTAAAGTATTTGACTCTTGTAGAATAGTTTATGATACCGTCAGAACTTTGTATTTAGTGTAGTTATAATTTTGCCCAAATTTTTTTTGCATAGTTTTGAATTAAAGTTTTCTAATTGATTCTTTTTAAACTAAACATTAATCCCTTTATAAATGCATAAATGATACTCAGCAATTCACTTTTATGGAAGTAGATGCATGAAGAAATACTAAAAATCAACTTACACAAAGATTCCATTTCTTTTAGCACAAATCGAGGCATTAGTTTCCTATTTCTTTCCATATCAGCTACTTTCTGACGTCGACCATCCAGCTCTCGGCGAATTGCTGCGGCTTGCTCGTCTGCCGAATCAAGCTACACAATAAACCCATATAAGAGTTTAAGATAAAGCTGTAAACTCGTGCCAAAAACTTGGGATTTGAAACATTCCTACCTGGAGAGCATTATACAATAACTGGTGCTCGAACTTCTTTACGCCTAATATCTGCTGGAACATATCATATAGCTGTTCTTTAGATAGAATGAGTTCAGAATGGAGAGATTGTTGTAGCCTTGGCCGTTTATTGTCCTCGTCCCCTTTCAAAATACAATCAAACTTGGCCATCCAGGAAGCTAGGACTGTTTCTTTACTGAGGCCATCAATTTCAGGCAGTGACCTGTAATTATCATTCATAAGAGCATTATTGGTACAAAATCTTCATCATAACAAATTCTCTTCAGTTTGACGTTTGACGCACCGAACACGTTTTTCAACATTGCTTTTGAAAACTTCTCTGAAATCGTGATGAGAACAAGCCCCCGCTTGAACCATTCGTAGTACTCGTTCAGATTTGAGAAAGACTTCTGTGTAGTTGAGAATAGCGTTCTGAAATGCTTCGTCCGCAGCAATTTGTGTATCCCCCTTCAGAAAGCTCTGCAAATTATGAGATATGATAAAGAAAAATCCTAACGGGGATTGTTTTAAATTGGATATCTGCGAGATTAACTGCGATCTGCGAGAGAGAGAGTAATTCAAGCTTTGTAGGGGCTCATACCTGAAAGCGCGACAGTATTGTATCCAGTTGGCCTTTAGTTATTTTAGTGTGCCTTTTAGTCGTATCCGTTGGTTGTTTAGGATTGAACGGATATGCTATACATCTTGAGATAAAGACATACAATTGCAGTCGCATCTTTCTCATTTCCTCTTCTCTCTCTTGCTTCTCCTAAAGAGCAATGTCATCATTATAAATTATCGTAATTAGAACAATGTGTTACGCATATTTCATATTTTTGTTTGCTTAATAAAGCCATTGAACTTGAATCATTGAATCCATTCGACTACTTAAGTTTATTGTTCTGTGGTAAATCGATGATTCATGATTTTCGTTCGAACGATTTCGGTGCACTTCAAACATGTTAAATGAATTTGGGTGCATTGATAAATCCGTTCAGTTCCCTTTCAAAACTGTTTGCGATGTTGTATTTTGATGCTCTCAAAAGCACTATAAGAGATATCGTTCATGACAAAAATTTCTTCAGATTTAGCTTGAGACTTTATTGAATTTATTCCCTAGCATTTTATTTATTACCCAAGTCTAACATATCGGGAAACAATATTCCTAGAATACATGTTGTGAGGTCTCATTACTAGCAAGTATTGGATTTTGGTTTAATCTATAAATATTTTTCTCTTGCGTCTCAAGAAACGATCGAAATGATTTAGTTCTGGATTAAGCCTGGAGCTGCTCCATCCAGTGTTTTGATAAAAACATTATATTATGACCCAAATCTAACTAATTGTAAGTACGTAGGTAGAGTTGTTTTTCCCCGAATGCAAATATGGCTGAACATAATAAAGTTACAAAGTATTGTTTACCTGCGGGTCAATGGAATCGGTAACGGTTTTTTCTGAGACAAGAGACGGAGATGGAGAAGTCGGCCTTGGGAGTGCAGTCCCACGCAAAGAAGGCGTCCCACCAGCACTAATATTGCTTGCTCCTGATCCTGACCCCATGCTACTGGCTTGACCTACGTTCAAGGTATCTGAAGAGGCGGTACTATTCGGTGAGAGGGACCTTTGAGACCCTTTATGGTGAGGAACATCAAGACTTTCTCTTTGAGGCTCACTATGCAAGTGACCCCGATGATGGCTCTGGGTCAAAGGCGCCTCCCGCTGATCATCTTCAGCACTTTCCTCCTCAGATGAACTTGGATCAATCATAATGGATATCCCTACAAAAACAACTCCATTAATTAAATTATTTATTTTATTATGTCCTCTTGACTCCATTCATAGAATTAATGCAATGGAAATCATAAAAGTCGTGTATTTAATTTCCCGAGCTCTGCGACATAAATATATCATATACCTTGACATGTCTTTGTATCCTGGATACAACAATGTAGTCTATTTAATTAGACAAGTCTGAGAGCCTGAGTACAAAAGTCACGGACAGGAATCATTTTTGTTTATCCTATTTGAAAAAGAGTATTATCGTAATCCTTTCATAAGACTCCAATTCTTTAAACAAAAAACTTTCCCGTCCTTGGAAGAAAATCCTTAATTCTTCAGGAGACATTTTTCGCTTTGTACACAGATATGAATCCATACTACAAAAAACCTTTTAAACGGATCTTCTAATCTTGTATAAACAACATTAGCTACTATTAGCTAGTCTAGCATGAGATGTGAGACATTAACAGTCGTACCGAAAAATGAGAACAGAAATCCCAATTACAATTTACATATTTGTTTGAATGTGTATACCGATTGTGTTTGTGTGTGTGAGTGTGTATTGAATGTTATATGTGATTAGGTGGGACTGTCTGGTAAATGTGAGTTTTATACGGCCAGAGAAAAGGGTTGTGGACGAATGCAAATTTTTATTGATTACTTATTCTATATTACTTACTCCGTACTACCATTTATTTCAAGAAGAGAATAATAATAGTTTTTGTTACGAGTACAAAAACCGATGGTTAAAGAGGAAGTAATTTTTTCTCGATACTTAAACAAGAGAAATGGAATGAATTGCCGAGTGTATAGGGCAACTAAACCACTAATTTATCTGCAGAGGAAAATGTGGTCACCTCAGCTGCACATCTCAATCTCGAACTCTGAAAATATCTCCGTACATTATTGGAGGTATTGATTGCCTCTCATCTAGACATACTATATACGTATGCATGCACCGAAGCTCCAAACCCGTACACGTATCGACTTGGTGTCTGAACAAATGACTAGATTCAATGGGTAATGAAATAGCTAATGATATTCAATATTAGGGTAACCAGATACACTTACACGTTGCTACTACAGATACTACTACTACGCTGAATCTGTAAATTGTCCAAGTAGATATAGACCAGCCGCATGCACATCCATAACAAGTACCTTAATTCCCGATTGAGTGTCGAAAGTAAAAATAAACTTACTATTGAATTAGGGACACTTTGTAGATTGAAGCCAGCGGGGACAAAAGTGACCTTAATGAGGATGTGTTGAGCACACTTATAAACCCCGTAGATTATATCATGTGTGCCATATTGATTGCAGTAAATAGTGTAGAGATCGGCGGCCCGATGATGCTCCGTCACAATGATCTTCTAGTTCCACCCCCACAATTTAGCTAACTGTTAAAACTGTTTGAGCGTTCGTATTAGATAAGCCGGAGCCATAGTATCAAGTATTGCCTTAGTAAATGATCACAGCGAAATAAATTTGTATATAAAAGTCACTACGTTATTTTCCTTACTCCATGTAACAAGACCAACTTATCCTTTTAATCTAAACACATAATAAACTACTAATAACTCTCTCCGGAGAAGGAACACTGGTGATTATAGTTTTTAAATCCTTCTCACTGCCTCACCACCGTTTTCACAAGTTTATTTTTCTAAAAGTAAATGTGAGTAACTGGAGCGGTTGAGACTCGTAAAAAGGAGAGAGATGGGTGGGCAAACCGAAGGTCTCTAATATAATAATAATATATTTTATACGTACGTCCTCATCCCAAGGAACACTAGTCGTTGGGAAAGTAGATGGATACAAATTACACGCTGTACATTGTATATATGGAAATGAGATGGAGGAATAGTACTGTGGGACAATGTGGTCAGGAGAGCCAAGTACTAAGGGAAAGTGGAGTCAGTAAGTAAAAGTGGGAGTATATAGAGACTTCTCAGCCTAGCAAAATGCATAGGAAAATGGAGCAAAATGGAGAAATTCCGGAGAGAGAAAGTGAGGGTGGGGACACCCCCCTTTCTCCTAGTGGGGACGCATGCCCATCTCCCCGTCCTCGCCTCTCTCTCTCTACCTACCTTTCCAAAGTTGAAGGAAATAGCCGTAGTGGTACTTGACTCCAAATCTCCATCGTGCTTACCCACTGGGCTGTTAGCCTGTCTCTCTCAGAGCTTTCCCCTCAACCCTTCCACTACCGTCCAACCATTGGAATATCTAACTGCAAAGAAAGACCCGGGTCGTCGCCCGCTCTTTACGCAAATCGTACAGAGCAGTCCCCCGTCTTGAACGGATGCATAGGAAAGGATTTCTTATCCAGTTCTTTAATAGGATGAGAATTCCAGTGCTGCCACCAGCATTGAGCTCAAAGTAAATCAGGAGAACATTCTCACTCCTTCAGAGTTCGCAGGGAGAAAGTGGTGTGGACCTTCTCCTCAGATATTAGTTTCATTCCATGGATCTAAAGAGTTAGGCTGTCTCTTTTTCCTCTAGGAGGAATGGTATTGTATGATCCTTTCTCTCATGTTATTCAGTATATGTTATGTCCTGTGTAGAACATCTATTCTCTCATCTGTCCTTCTCTTCACCTTTACTCCCATACTCCCATCCTTTGAGCTGCTCCTCAGTCCTCTCTTATCTCTTCAGCAGACTGCGGCAGACTTTGCTACGAACTCTTCCCCAAAGACGAGGAAAAACATGAAGAGATAGAGACAGACATAAGGTTAAGAAGTAACTAGATGGAAAACAGGTTTAGGGTCTATACACCGGCTGAGGATCGTGCTTCCCACTACTATCCACCCCGATTTTTAAATGCTAGATCAATCATCTTCAAACGTTGGGAAACAGTTCTCGAGTCCGGAGGAGTGGATTAGATTACAACTCTTCTCTCTGCATCTTCTTCTTGGAGAAATGGATGTCACGGAGTATGCTGGGAAGAAATCCCGGAGGAGGAACGAGGGCAATTTTTTTTGTTTACTAAATTCCACATGCTACTACTTATCATAATCGTCATCATCTGTCTCAAGGAAATTTGATCTTTTTGTAAAATGGATATGGAAATATATTTACAAGATTTAGAACGTGAGTAAGTGGAAGATGCTTTCTCCGAAACTCCACTTTCTCTCCTTTGTTTTTTTTTACTTTCATTTTTTATTGTGACATTTCTGATGCAATTTCTTCTCGGAGGCATACCTGCTGGGGATACTATTAATTACAATGAATATTTTCAGTTTCATATCTAGGTGAAATTAAAGTGGTTCAGGACAGTAAGGCAGAGCCGTAATGGTTGACAATGACATGTAACCAAAGTTTATTTTCTATTTAGCTACTCACAATATAATGGGATTAAAAATTCCAGGTATCTACTTAAATTTTGATGAAAAATCACACAAAACTCATGCAAAAAACTTCTAGATTAGTTTAAAACAACTAATTTTAAGGGGTTGGGGCTCGAGAAGGATGGGGAAATAAAGTATTCGTAATTGGGGTAAAGCACAACGACTTCATCAATCTTTCTTCCTGTGCAAACAACTAGAATTTTTTCGCTCATGTCAGTCACAATACCCCTGGGTTAGTCAAATAAGAAGGGATTAAAATACACAAACCGGAAGTGGATGACAATATTCTTCTTTCCCGGAGGTGATGCACAGACTTAAATCCCCTTCATATGTACCCAAAACCACAAATTAGCTTGAAGCGTATTAAAAGTACAAAACGCTATTTTAAATTTTTGATCGAACTATGGATAGGTCAGTACTTCATCATAAGGTTTTAAAATACAGAATATGTTTTATGCAAAAAAAAAGTACTATGGTTCACAAGGATTTGAACTTTGCCCGACGAAATTTTGAATAGATTTTGTATTGTATTGTATTGCCTTTATTTATAGTGTCATACTACATCCGTTCAAACAAAATAAGTCTGGTCTCCCTTGTATTTAAGTATATAATTCTATGGGTCTCCCACAGGTGACACAAAATTAACATTAATACCTCCACTAATACCCTCTCATTAAACGTTAAAACGTGCTAGCTCCGAACAATAGCGAATACACATCATTGCTGATATTTTAATCCTGTCAGGGGGAAGCCTGCAAGCATGAGGAAATATAAGTGCACCCTGTTATATTTTGACAATGCCATTATTTATTATTTTGCGCGTAAGCTAGAATTTTAGGCAACGTGGATGATTTTTAGTAGTTTATGTAAGTTTTGATGCTTTACTGCACAATAAGGAACGTTTTATTTTGGCATTGGAAACAAAGTGTAAAATAAATTTTTCATACAATTTTTGCTCACCATTCTAATTATTACTTCAACTTCAAAGAACATGATATTCTTAATTATTGAATAAGTACAAGTGCCTTGAAATTTTTATTGCTACTAACAAAAAATCCACTTTCGGATTGCAATATGATATGCTCCATAACGTGAGAAATACTTCTGGATCCGACGAAAACTAGTCAAAGTTCTTTAAAGTAATATTTAATCTGCTTAGAAGTTCTATGGCAAGTTTACCAGCCTCAGCTCAGGCTAACAGGTAACACAATGGTAAAGTAGACATCGTCTTCAGTCAAACTTCAGTAGGCTTCACACCCTTATAAAAATGCATGCTTCAAGTCTTAATCTTGTACAATTAAAACACGTACGAAAGGTTATAGCTTATAAATCATTCGTTCTTTTACGGTAATATCCCGCATTATCCGTCAGGCATACAATTAATGGAGATGTATATAAAAAATCCGTGAGCGCTAACTGGCTCAGTAAACATTGAAATACGAATGAAACAAAGTAGAGACTTACTTTATATTCAAGTTCGTATTTAACTGAAACAACTGTCAAGTAGAGGAATTATTTGAAAAACATTAAACTTTTCAGTGAAAACTATAGTCACCTTCTGCAAACCGCAGTATTATCAAATCAAAAACGATAATGGCTAAAAAAAACCTAATTACGTTTAGTTTATCTCCTAATCTAGCCTGAAACTAGCGAATATTTGTTACCTACAAAAGTAATAGGGCTAACATAATAATTTAGTTAGATTATCCTCTACTAGAACAATCAAAACACGATCATAGGGGATATAATTTAAACTTAAGAATTGTGAGACGTCGGTGGAACTACTGTAACATCACCATTTACACTAACTATTTCGGAGTGATTACTCACATCAGATGAGCTAGGGATGTCGACAGATATGACCGGAGTGCTTTGTGAGGAACTAGCTACAGATTTTGGTAGAAATTCCGTAATTACAACTGTGACATTGTTTACGGTTACTGGTTGTCGATGAACTTGGGTTCGGTCAATGTTTTTCAATCTCGGTCGTCTGCAATAAAATATTCATTAAATTATTGCAATTCAGCCAATCAGAGTTGATAAAATACAATATGAGTCAATATTATACATGTTTCGGATTTTTTTCTTTGAATGCTTTTCCTCGGGGTTGCCGGCTGCACTATGCTGAGACTTTCTTTCTTTGCTACCTTCTCTGCGAGGCTTTGGATTGGAAGCAGTCAATTGTTGGGCAACCTGCTGAGCTACTAACTGTGGGTTCAATCTTGGTTTCCTGAGTACATTAGATATACAATTAAATTTAGGATTCGACTCAACTACAGAACCTCATATGGTGTTAACATAAATGGATTCCTATAAACCTGGTGGAAGTGCCCTTTCGAACGTCGCACATGGAACATTTGAAGGCTTCGGCAGTATTTCGGAATGTGCAAACGCTGCAATCCCAAAAATTTTCCTCTAGCGCTTTCGACTGACGCTTTTGTCTCCTGAAGTTTCAAAATCCCAATTTAAAACTTTAGTTCAGCTCGTATTCAACTTGTAATGCGTTTCTCCTTAATAATAATATATTACCTCTGAGACTGCTTCTTACTATCCATAGCTTGAGTTACCTTTTTAAAGCTTGTAATTCACACCCACTCTGTAAACTTTTATTTGCAACGCAATAGTTTTCATAGTTCCTTGGATTAAACTTGGGCATCCAATGGTCCAATTCAATTTTTTAACACAGGCAATTCACTCCAGGATCTGACATAATTGTAGATCACAAACACTTCCGACTTCAGCCTGCAAAGTCAAATATTTTGTTTCAGATTATTTGGTCTTGATCTACGATACATTTTAATACAAAAGGCACTGCCGAAATTGATATGGGAACAAAATCTTTCTCTTTCTTTATTTTACAATAAGAGTTAAAGCGTAATCTCCATTTTAATAATTCCTCCTTGCATCTAGGATAGTTTACACATCTCTATAACTTGCAACTTTGCAAGCATTTTATAGTTTTCACTTGTAAACCATTCCTTCTTCAATTCTTACAACTTTTATATTTCTAAGACTGAAGACAGTCGTTCCTACTTAACTGCCACTGCTAGTTTATTATTTTGTGTGTTCATAACTAAACTTTAACAAAACGTCGGATCTAACATTGCAGTACACAGTAAGCTTGAAAGAACCATCACTGCAATCATTCTATATCATATATTCACCTTTTAATAGCCCATAAGAAAAAATTTCCAAACTATGCAATTATAATTATTCTAAACTCCCAAGCTACAGTTTCCAGTCTCGACATACATTTTAGACTGGGAATTTCTCAAGAGATTATAAGAGATCTATCTTTAAATATAATAATAAACAAGCTAGGTCAAGTCTCACAATTAGCTACGTTCAATAACATTAACTTAGATTAACTACATTACACCCATACCACATACCGCCTGGGATTATCAATCCACTTCTAAATAATCAAAGCTTAAATTGACTATATTTAGACAAAAACAGAGGCATACCACACATACCGTTGTTTTTCTAAACTTTTAGCATCGCCGTGAATATTCGATGTGTTCGCATCGCCAAGTTAATTGATTCTCCCTAGGTAGTGTCGGTAGTCACAGTCCCAAGATACCTTAGTGTTCAGGAAGGTCACAGCCTCCATTAAATAGCTAATACATTGCTCGTGAAAATATCACACTATACCCTTAACTGGAGTAAATATTTATTTGTAATTTAAAATAAATAATTCAACAAGAATTGAGAAGTTCCAACCTTTTAATACTCGGACGGAAGACTGGATTGTCGGGAAGAGTGAGGATCGTGAAACTGAGACTGAATATCGCCGACTGTAGATCACAAATCCCATCCGCACTATTTAGGCCCTCGCTCACTTTAAAAAAAATTGATGAATTTCGAAAAAAATCAAAGATTATTTTAAAAAGAGCCATCCATTCATGCATCCAACATCAAGGGGAGGCCTCTTGGTATCCGTACCCAAGGAATTGAATTGGTACTATTCTCATGTTTGGGTAACTCTTAATATGCAAAAATGTTTAGACATATTTGACGACACAAGCCGCCAATCCGTGCAGATTTCCTATTCAGAGGGAATCCCATATTGCTTTTGAAATTTATTTCCTTGAGTATTATTGAGATTCAGACGTGTTGTGTAGTTGTGTTGATGGCGTTGTTATTTACGATTGACAATTGTCCAAAGGTTTTGGGCAATTAATTGAGAGGTATGTGTGTGTGTGTGTGTAGCTGTTAACTATGAGGTGAGCCAGGTGGAGATTTGGAGACACCTTCATAAACTTGTGTAATAGTCCATATCGATTAATTCTAATTTCTTTAAAGGTCCAGCTGATTCTTTCAATTGGATTGGGGATAGATTCATTTCACATTTGAACACCAATAATCACTCACAGTTTGATGTAGGTACTGTAATTAGGAATATTAATTACGATTAGCAGGTTGAAAGTATGAACGTGTTCCATACTTTTATGCTAATTTTAAAATTCAGTATGCAACTATCAATAAACACTTGGCTTTACGATTGCCCGGGTTGGATGCTAATAAGCTGCTGGTTAGGTTTCCTCGTTCGTAGTACTAGCCACTAATGAATGCTACTAAACAGTATTCTGTTACTTTTATTTATTTATAAAACACTAACGGAGAGATGTTTTTTTGTTTGATAAACTTTTTATTTTAGCGGTTGTTGAGAGTTGTAATACTTGTAATGCAATAACATGTCTTTGGCTGCTAATCTTCTTGCTGGATCTCTAATTGGGGCTGTACAGGTATATATGACTCTCCGTTTATATTATTTCTTTTCATGTAGTACTTGAAATCCCTTCTAGCATAAACTAAAGCCGGGATAAGTAAAATGCCTTGTTTCAATGAAATTTTATTTTATAAGCTAGTATAATAATATTATACGTATAGGTAGTTAGGTAGTTCATTCACCTTCAAATGGGGCCTTTGGGTGTTTTTTAAAGTTGAATTTCTATCCACTGCTACATGTTGATGCCATTTTTAATTTGAAACATTTTAGGTTGATGAGGTTGGTCTACACGGTATTGTTTGTGCTGGTAATAAAGTTGCTGATTTGTTTGGGAATTTCATTGCAGTTGTCTGAGTCAGAAGGGAGAGAATTCGTGGACGACGAGTGCCTTATTCTGTCAATGGAGAAGCTGACATCCAGTTCCCCTTCAGGTTTTGAAGAAAAGAGCAAAGAATCAGAAAGCAGCTATAATGCAAACTCGCAATATTCGGTACTGCAAGAGGATTCCTCAAAACATTCTAAACCTACAGATTATAAAAGTCAATCAACTGGAGGAAAAAATGAGACTAATATAAGGAAAACCTCGAAATCAAGACTACCGATACAACAGGGTCAGGAATTTCCGGAAGTCCATCATGGAATCGCTGCTTCATCAATGCCTATTCCATTGAGTCAAATCTTTAAGAATTGGAAAGATGTCCCTAAAATTCATCAATATCCGGCTGCTCAACTTAAGGTCGTTTTCCATAGGCAATCTGGTGAAATTAAAACGAAAACTCCAGGGGCTTCCATCGTAAAAAATCATACTCACGAAGTAGATAAGGCTGATAAAGTAAACCATTATTCTTTAAAAATTAATTTGGATTTTCTTCCGGTTAATGCAGTTTTTCATCCAAATTTTTAGGAAATTAAAGACATGTTCAGCCCGAATGATCCTATGATAGCTGTAAGGAATGATCAGTCCTCAATTCCGGATGTCATTGGAATAGCACATGAATTGAAGAATTCCACAAACGAAAAAAATAACACAAGCTTAGTTTACCAAAATGTCGTTTCTCCCGAGGCTTATTTGGCAAGCTTCAAAACGCAACATTGTCAGACTGATGACCAGGCAATGTCTTTAACTTCAGGGAAAGCCGTCCAGACCGATAGAGAAACGATACAGAACCAGAAATTAAATGATCTAAGTCAACTCTGCTCAAGTTTTGAGAATCAATCTTCTTTTAAGGATCAAGATAGTCAAACAAATGTTTCAATGACAACTCCAATGATTGTTGAAGCTAGCCAGACGGATAGAGAGAATTTAACAATATTCACATCCACTGCTTCGGGAACTGACGCGGAACTTGACACAATCGGTGAGTTTGGACTTCAAGACTCTCTGTCTTCCTGTCGTTCATGTCACACGCTGCAAGATCAAATGCAAGGATTCGAAGAGAATGTTAAACGACTAGTGAAAATGCTCGATGATACCACAGAAGATCTAAATGAACAAGAACGCAGGGTTCAAAATCTTATCCAAGAAAATATTAAGATAAATTCAATAAAAACTTCACAAGAATCGGATTTAAAAAGACTGAATTTATCAATGGAATCCAGCTCGAGCAAACTAAAGGCAAGTTTAATGCAAAATGAAGTTTTAGTTAAGCAAAATAAACAGTTGGCGTCCAAAGTAGTTGAACTCGAAGATACTATACAACGATTGGAACAAACCTTGTGCGTAGATAATGAAAACAATGCTCGATGTTTGCTCTTGAATCAAGAGCTTCATGCTCTAAATTCTCAGCTTGAAGACAGCAAAACAAAGCTGGAGATTCGACTGAAAACTTCGGAAGAACTAGAAGAGAAGCAAGAAAATAAATTGTTGAATTATGAAAAAAAACTTCAAGAAGCTGAAGCTGAAAACTCGCAATTAAAAATTAAAATGCAGCATCAGCAAGTTCAAATAGCCTCTTTTCAGTGTGGAATGTCCCGTCTAAGGAGTGCCATAGATCGTCCAGTATGTATTCATTATATTTAGTTTTTTCGGAAGATATGGTGATGATGATGACTTCCAGTTGAACACGCTTTCAGTGTGGTCAACTATTTCGTAAAAGAATAGCTTTATTAAGTTCATGAATACTTGCAATAATGTAAACACGTTAGCTAAACTCAAATATGAGACAAAAGGAATGAAAAACGTGTTTACAGATCAGACAAATATTTTTCACTACTTCAACATAACAAGATCTAATTGCTAGTTAACAATGTGTATACGATGATTTTGTAATTGCGAAATCATACTAAATTACCCTATGATAATTTTTTATCATCATCGATATCTTCCGAATGTAGATTGATTAATTTAACCTGTTTTTACAGATTTTTTATAAGTTTCTTCAAATGTTTTTAGGTCATGAATACAAACTTGGAAGAAATTCCAGATGGAAGAGTGGAAGACATACTTATGCGCGCAGAAAATGTGATAGTTAACCATCCAAATTCAGAAAACAGGCTTGGTAACATCAACAATTACTTGGCAGAAATTAGAGAGTCGGTAAGTATCATTAACGGAAGGGCTCCACCAAATGGTTTCAACAACCAAGATTTATCACCGTTAATTAATACTAAATTTAATCCATGAAGAGTACAAAAATTACAAATAAAAAACAATTTTTTATTTAAATCAGTTCTTGTAGAACTTAAAACTTCTTTGCATATACGAACGCCGATGTCACAGCTACGGATCTAAGTTTCTCATCTTCATCTTCAGACTCACTACCATCAATATGCCGTTTCGGGATAATACGTGGCCGTTTTCTTAACACCGTTTTTACTTGATCTAAATCGCTCTCGACGATACGTCGCACCGATGAATTAAAAAGGTAGATCCCATTATTTGGCATATTGGGAGTAGGGATGACTCCAACCGTTTCCTCGATGCCACTGTAATCAACAATTTACTTAATTTTAGTTTATCCCAACTTGTGAAGCAATTCACTCTTGATCGGTGTGAATTGAATTTTTAAGTTCAACATGACAATATTGAAGTATTTGACAACCGAAACATACTCAGTAATCGCTCGTGAAAGCTCCATCGCTACAGCTTGGCGCATCAACACGTCATCTTGGTAATCGCTAGGGGATGGGGATTCGAGCTGGACTACCTCCTTGACTTTTGAACTTTTATCTGCACAAAAATTATTCAGTTGTCAGTACAGTATATAAAAGTTTTTTTTAAATAAAATAAACGAAACACTGAGGGAGTGCAATTTCTCGCTCTATTACTAAAACTAAACCAGATATCGAATAGAATGAAACATAATAACAATAACAAATACTAAACATCCCCTTCATTACCCTTGGTATTATTATTATTTTTAAAGAGCTTCGGCTTTTTCGACTTTCTCTCAGTCGCGGATTCATCTACTTTTTGCTCAGCACCAAGAGTCTTCTCGTCTTTACTGTCGCCTTTATTTTCTGAGAGTCGAGATGACATGATAGTAGAGTTTCAGAGAGATAAAACAAATGAGCGAACGAAGGTAAATCTGTAAAAAGGATATGATATAAAATCTAACTTCTTCCCAAACAAAGTGAGATGTAAGATATCACACATAGAGAATTTTGATAAATTTTACCGTAATTAATGAGAGATCCTATATTGCGATTTGTGACTAGCTAAGCTTTAGTAAATTACAATTAGCTTAAATGTATAGCTCACAGTTCGTAGAGAAATTAGAATTAAAACAAAATCTCCATGTGAGAAACCTTATGAATAACATGAGTGACTTTCCCGGCTTTCAGCCTAAATTCAGACTATGCAGTGGGATGCCGGATGTCGCTGACTTGCTCAAATAGATTTACGTGCTCAGTCCTCTATGATTTTCTCTATGTATGTGAACAGAGTGACAGTCTCAGCTCAGAAGGAAGATCCGATCGGCTTGAATCACTTGAATGACACTCCCACTGAAGACTGAATAATAAAATTGAATTTTATTCTGTCCTTAGATTAAAAGTGGGATCGTTGACATTCTATTGAAAGACAAATAAGAACGGGTGTGGAAACAGGTCCAAGATGACGGACGCAAAATACTTTACCACCACTAAGAAAGGTGAAATATTCGAACTCAAATCCGAGTTGAATAGTGATAAGAAAGAAAAGAAACGAGAGGCAGTTAAAAAGGTATTTGACAATTATGTAGGTTATTTGAAAAGCTTGAAGGTATTTAGAAATACGGGTTGAGTGTAACGCTTCTTGAATACATTGTATCCAGGTTATCGCTTCGATGACAGTGGGGAAAGATGTATCCGCCCTCTTCCCTGATGTCGTCAATTGTATGCAGACGGACAATCTGGAATTGAAAAAGTTGGTCTACCTGTATCTCATGAATTACGCGAAAAGTCACCCGGACATGGCCATTATGGCAGTGAACACATTTGTCAAGGTAAATCTGAAACGACTAAAACAGATAATGCTGTGAAAAAATTAAATTGCAATTGCTAATGTAATAATTTTGGGTTTAGGACTGTGAGGACCCCAATCCTTTGATAAGAGCATTAGCAGTGCGAACAATGGGTTGTATCCGAGTAGACAAGATTACGGAGTACTTGTGTGAGCCTCTGCGGAAATGCTTAAAAGATGAGGACCCTTATGTTCGAAAAACTGCGGCTGTTTGTGTGGCCAAACTATATGATATCAATGCACAATTGGTGGAAGACCAAGGATTTTTAGATCAGCTTAAGGATTTGCTGAGCGACTCTAATCCTATGGTATTGATTTTTTATAGAGGAATTGTATTCCTTACTATTTAAAAATGAAAATAACAATTTAGGCCAAAGAATTTCATTTTACTGTTGATTTGAATTGGTGTATTCTGTGTTCATTCCAGGTAGTGGCGAATGCTGTTGCAGCGTTGTCTGAAATCAATGAATCCAGCCCAACCGGAGTTCCACTAGTTGAAATGAATGCACCCACCATTAATAAACTTCTGACTGCTTTAAATGAATGCACTGAATGGGGGCAAATATTCATTTTGGACTCACTTTCCAACTACAATCCTAAGGATGAACGCGAAGCTCAGAGGTAATTATCAACTGACTATATTTACAAAGATTAATGTTAGTATTTATATATTAATGATTTTTCCAGTATTTGCGAGAGAATAACACCTAGGCTTGCTCATGCCAATGCAGCTGTAGTCTTGTCAGCAGTGAAAGTGTTGATGAAATACATGGAAATGATCAACGATTCAGAGTTTGTTAGTGTACTAACAAGAAAATTGGCTCCCCCTCTGGTCACATTGCTATCTTCCGAAGCTGAGGTAAGATATAATTAATGAATTGCAGTGACGATTTTAAAGACAATACAAGTGTAAAATTTTTGACATTATCTTTTTTCAGGTTCAATATGTGGCTTTAAGAAATATTAATTTAATCGTACAGAAGAGACCAGATATCCTGAAACATGAGATGAAAGTTTTCTTTGTCAAATACAATGATCCAATCTACGTTAAACTTGAAAAGCTTGATATTATGATACGGCTTGCATCGCAAGCCAATATCGCACAGGTGTTGTCTGAACTGAAAGAATATGCAACAGAGGTTGACGTTGATTTTGTGCGGAAAGCTGTTAGGGCGATTGGCCGATGTGCTATAAAAGTTGAACAATCTGCTGAACGCTGTGTGGCCACGCTACTGGATTTAATTCAAACAAAAGTATGGCTTGTACTTCTTTGAAAATAAATTTTCATCAAGAAATTAATGCATAATTTTGATTTCAGGTTAACTATGTAGTTCAAGAGGCTATCGTGGTAATCAAGGATATATTTAGAAAATATCCAAATAAATATGAGAGCATCATCTCAACTTTGTGTGAGAATTTGGATACCTTAGATGAACCTGAAGCAAGGTATGTACTTAATCAATTATATTCAGCCAAAAAGTTATTAGTAGCTTTCTTCAGTTGATTTTTTTTAAAAGAGCGTCCATGATATGGATTATCGGGGAGTATGCCGAAAGAATTGACAATGCTGATGAGCTGTTGGAAAGCTTCCTCGAAGGTTTTGCTGATGAAAACAGCCAGGTGCAGTTGCAACTTCTAACAGCAATAGTTAAACTCTTTTTAAAGAGGCCAGCCGATACACAAGAATTGGTGCAGCAAGTACTTTCGCTAGCAACTCAGGTAATTCCAAAAGTTTGGTGAAATAACTAATTAACAAGTTTAAAATTAAATATATTGGTCAAATTTAATTTAGATCAATAATGTTTTCGGAAAACTTACTTAATTACTTTAAAAAACTTTTTGATTCAAAGATTATTTATAAAACGGCTGACCGGACGTTGTTTTTTATTCATAGTGTATCCCTATGAAAATTTTAAGAATTAAAAACATGCATTTATTATGTTTGTATTAAATTCATAGGACTCAGATAATCCAGATCTAAGGGACAGGGGCTATATTTACTGGCGACTTCTATCAACTGATCCTGCCGCAGCGAAGGAAGTTGTTTTAGCTGAAAAACCCCTAATTTCAGAAGAGACCGATTTATTAGAACCAACACTTTTGGATGAACTGATATGTCACATCGCCAGTTTAGCATCTGTTTATCATAAGCCTCCTAGTGCATTTGTGGAAGGCAGATCTGGTTTAAGGAAAGCTTTACCAGCCAAGTACGCATTTGATAAACTAATAGTTAAAATATACCTATATATTTGATAAATTCGATCTATATTCTATGTATATTTTACTTTTAGGGGTGAAGGTGGTGTGGTTGAAGTACACCAACAGGCCACTATCATTCCTTCACAAGAGTCTTTGATTGGAGACCTTTTGAGTATGGATATCAATCCTCCTACCGCTCAGGTGACATCTCATCAGCCGTCTCCATTTGGAGGCGGATTGGATTTATTGGGTGGAGGATTAGATGCATTGGTATTCATAAAAACTTGACAAAAATCAATTCTTACGAAGTCAGTCTGATTGATTATTCCTATATCTTAGCTAGATGTTGGAGCTCCAACTGGGTCTGCAGCTCCACCCCCATCAAATACTAGTGCTCCATTAGGAGGTGGACTTCTGGGAGATATTTTTGGTCTAGGCTGTGCTCCTACAGCAGCTTATGTTGCGCCGAAAGTCCTCTGGCTTCCTGCAGTTAAAGGGAAAGGCCTAGAAATTAGTGGGACATTTAGTCGAAAGTGAGTATGCAGCACGTTAAGTTTTCAAATTGTGCATTGCTTTCATACTAAATCTGATGTATGGTTTCAAATCATGTTTCGTAAGGAATGGACAAATTTATATGGATATGACCATCACAAATCGAGCAATGCAGCCAATGACTGGATTCGCCGTTCAGTTCAATAAAAACAGTTTCGGTCTCCTTCCGGCAATACCCCTTCAAGTGCCATCTCCTTTAACTCCCAATCAATCTTGTGATGTATCTCTTCAGTTGAACAGCACTGGCCCAGTTCAGAAAATGGACCCACTTAACAATCTGCAGGTATTCATGATACAAAATTACTTACCATGATATCTACTATGATTATTACTATGGATCTATAATGAGCGATAAAATTGAATAATGCACTTTATTTTCAGGTGGCTATTAAAAACAATGTGGACGTTCTGTATTATGCCTGTTTGGTACCGTTGCATGTCTATTTTGTTGAAGATGGTCAAATGGACAAACGGGTATTTTTGTCCACTTGGAAAGACATTCCTACTCAAAATGAAGTTCAGTACACTCTGACGAACATGTCTCAAACCTCTGGTGTGTTTTCTTGAGCTTAATCGATTCATAGGAAATACGAGACTCAGTCAAATTTAATAAACTTGCTTTATATTTAGATTCTGTGGTACAGAAAATGCAGCAAAACAACGTGTTTACAATAGCCAAACGTAATGTAGAAGGACAGGATATGCTTTATCAATCTCTTAAGTTGACCAACAACGTGTGGGTTCTCGCTGAGATAAAGATTCCACCGGGTGGAAGTACCTACACGGTAACATTAATTTTTCTATTCCTACTGCATCTGAAATCGAAAGATGTATACAATTTGGGATTTCATTTATTATAGCTAAGTGTGAAATCCGTCACTGTTGACGTAGCTGCAGGAGTCTACCAGGCATACGAGAACATTCTGAGAACTTGATCGATCAATCCAATCCTAACAGAAAGGGCCAGAATACGCGTATAGAATTATCAAGTTTCACTACTATAGCATAATATATACAACCCTTTTGTCTGGTAAATTCAGGATTGGGAATCAAAAGCTGTTTATCTATTCGAACAGATAGTATAATTATGGGTGAGTTAGAATCTTATTTAAGGATATTCAACAGTAGCTGTATTTACCAGTGAATAAATAAAATACCGTACTGGTGTAAAATAATAACTAAGCAATGTAAACATTTCAACAATGATAAGGCTACAAGGATTACCAGATATGTGTTGCACATTGTGTAAGTTACAGTTACGCCACCAAGGGTTACCTTTCTAAGGTCTGAAGTCATATCTCAATCATCATCCAATCATCCTAGCTCCAACCTAATGATTTCCATTAAAATGGGTTTCAACATTTTCAAGGATGCAATAATAGAAGAGGTTGGAAAATCCATGCAAAAAGTATATCATTAGGGTTGGGATCGGCAGGTTCAACTTCAACTATGCCTCACGACAAATAAAATTTACCTTTCTATAAAAGAAGGAGGAACTAGGTTTATAGTTCTAGATAGATAAAACGACCATTCATCATCATACCAGACTTTATTTTAATGGTTTATAATTTATAAATCTGATGGTACAGTAACACCAAAAGATTGATGTATTCCTTTCTGACCTTCGATCCGGATCCACTATCATCAAACTCCTGACCCGTCTATGTAACTACAAAGGAAGGAAACCATGCATATCCAGTTCATTACATGCACATCAATGCAGAAATCCTAAACTCGGAGACTTAAAATGTTAGAATATCACCAATCAAGTGTGAAAGGACCACAGGACGAGAGCTTTATTTCAGACTGTTCAAAATTGAACTTTTTGGAGTAAAGGATCATATTATTGATAAAACTGGTCATGAGATAACACGAATATTTAATAGAAGCATATGAATGATCCTTCAAACCAACCAAAATCCTTAAATTTCGAACAAGAGTTAAGGACTAATTACTTCATCAATCGAATACATAAACATTAACTTGGACCCCGCTCTCCCCCACCGGAAAGTCCACATCGGCTTCTCCACTTTCTCATTCTCCAGTCTTCCGTGGGTTTTTCTACGAAGAAACCAAAATATTCTACGGTATCCAAAGTGTTCTGCTCTCTGAATAAAAAGGCCCGGGATAATGGACTAAATAATTTTGGAGACTAACATGCCAACCACCTCTCATTACAAGTAGACAAAGGGGGTTGTTTTTTTCTACTATTCCCCGATTTGTTGGAGTCAGAGTGGAGAAAGCATTGGTAAAAGAAGATAGAGAGTCTCTGTGCCACTCCCTTGCAAAAGGTATACGTGTTTTGTATCGGTGGTGAGAGTGCCCGCGGGTGTCAGAAGATAGAGTTGCTAGTATTGAACGAGGTGGGTGCTTGTTCTTGAGACAGTGCTCACTCACTCACTGACTCGACTCGAGGAGACAGGGAAGACACACAAGTGTGTTGGAATAAAATATTCAGGCCTCCTCCGCTTTCTCCCTCCCTCTTTCTTTCCGTTCAGCTCAGCTGGGTTCTCTCGACGGAAGACGGGTACGGCTCCAGTGAGACACTATAGACAATTTACAATAAGGCCAAACCTTCAGCCACTTCCCCATCAATAAAACACAAGACGAGTTGAGAGTAAGGGGAAATTATTGAACTTAACTTTTAATTTCAGTGGTGGAAAACTAGTTCAGGGATTCTCCTCCACTCAGCTAACAATCTCTGTCAAGTGGGAAGAAAATCCGGGTAGTATTCATCTCTCGTACCTGAGTAGTAACGTCCGAGGGTGAAAAGAGGATCAAATCTCCAACTGCTGACCACCAACAAGTCTCTCTCTCTCTTTCTCTCCTTCGTCCTTCAGATTTTGCCAGTTGTAGGATTACGTCATCATCATCGACGGTCATCTCTCGTCATCGGTAGTGATTGTTCAATTTGTGGATCAAGTCCCATTTCCTTCCTCTTCCTGCAGCTAGTACCATCTCAGGCAAAATGCTCATCAAAGAATTGTAAGTTACATTATTACAGTATGGTACTTAAATATGGATGGTCCTCTCTCATATGTTGGGCGATTGGAGACTTGGAGAAGAGAGTCAATAGAAATTTTGGAGAAAATTACAGGTTTTTGTAAACGCATTGAGGAGTTGTCAGCATGTAAATCTATTTTCGATCTGTTCTCTGTATCTTGTAGTTATCAATTTCATTTCAGGAGATTTTGAGCTTTGTGCTTTGAAGGTCAGTCATCGTGTGTCGTGGGAGTTATTGCTCACAAACTTTGTGAACACAATTTGTCTTGGGTAAATGAAAAAAATGGTTAGACTGCACTGTATTTAGAAATGACGGGTTTTTATGGAGCTGTGGAGGATTTGATAGTGGAACAAGGCGTTGAGTTAGTCAATATTGTCCAAAGAATCAATGAAATGAACTTGTTCAGTAGCTTAACTCTCTTCACATTATGCATAGAGACATGAAAAGTTTAGGGAGGTAGAATTTCTCAGCACAGTGGTTACTTCGGCTGATGTCGCTGTGGAAAGTTTTACATGTGGATCAATTCGGCTGTCTAGAGATTATTGATATCAGTTCTCCTTCTGCATTCGAAATTCGAAGGAGGATCAATGGGTTGAGATTTTGAGATCATTGAGAAGTAATAAGATCGATGCAAACAATTCAAATCCAACTGATTCGAAAATCTCTAAATTTTCAATAGTTACATGCATTGCAATCGTAAACTTAGTTCAGGGAATGAATCTTGTAAAACCTACTTATCTAATATCCGTTCTAATTTAGTATTGATTGTGTTGTTTAATCTTCCAGTCGAGTTGTGATGCCCGTATCTGTAGAAGAGTACCAAATTGGGCAGTTGTACTCTGTGGCTGAAGCTAGTATGAACGAAACTGGTGGTGGTGAAGGGATTGAAGTTGTCAAGAACGAACCTTTCGACGGTGTACCCCTGTTAGGTGGGAAATATAGCAAAGGGCAGTACACTTATAAAAAGTATCATCTGGCAAGGTAATTATTCACACTAATTAATGGATGTAACTAGCACCTTATTTAGTTAGTTAAGCAGCTATCAGTCCTTATAAAGATTTTGCAACTTAATTTTTACTTGATGGATTTGTTATTAACAGTTTACTTGTTTTGATTTGCAGTAAAGTCCCTACGTTTATACGAATGCTGGCTCCTAAGGGCTCAATGGAAATTCACGAAGAAGCCTGGAACGCATATCCGTACTGTCGGACGGTTATAACTGTGAGCTTCTAGAGTCTTTTAATTCTATCTCAATACATGTGGGGTTGAAATAATTGGATTTCGTTATTCAACAGAATCCAGGATATATGAAGGATAACTTCATAATAGTAATAGAGTCTTTGCATGTTCCGGACAGAGGAGATCAGTATAATGTCCATGAGCTCGCTCCTGAGAAGCTGAAATCGCGCGAGGTTGTGATGATTGATATTGCAAGCGATCCAGTGGCCCCAACTGATTACAAAGCTACTGAAGATCCGAGCAAGTACCATTCTGCGAAATCCGGCCGTGGTCCTCTGGTTGCAAAGTGGCAATCTGCGGTATGCTGGTTTTATATATCAACGTCAATTCTTATGGATTTACTCTTTTTGACATACCTATTAATAGTTAATAAATTACTGATTATCATTGACAGGTTGATCCAGTTATGACATGCTACAAGCTTGTTACAGTAGAATTCAAATGGTTTGGACTGCAGAATCGGGTCGAAAACTTTATTCAGAGGGCTGAACGACGTCTCTTCACGAATTTCCACCGGTGCATTTCATAAATTTTATTTTACTACGTGTTTGCTTGAACTAAATTTTAATATTTACTCTATCAGGCAAGTCTTCTGCTGGATTGATAAGTGGTATGGCATGACCATGGAAGACATTCGGGCTCTAGAGGATAAAGTCCGAGAAGAATTGGACCGCGTAAGTAGTTTTCCAGGATTAAACTTATTAAAATTTAAAAATGTAGCCAAAACAATAATTTTCTTCAATTTTGACTCAACAGCAAAGAAGAACTGGAGAAGTTCGAGGAATGAAAGCTGATACAGATTAATAAATGCAAAATTTGGAACGATGATAAAGCACAGAATTAACTGACACGAATAATTGAGAAAATATTTAACCTGTACATTGGCGGATCACGTTGCGGCTAGTCATTCAATAATACAAGTTGTATCAAAGGAAACACAAAACGTTCAAAACCAATCTAATTGATTGGTCAACATGTTTGGTTTGATGCATCATTTAAACTTACAAGTATCCTCCAAGTAATTGTAAGTAAACCTTGTTATAATAATCCCAACTATCCAATTTATGGAGGCAACATGTTTGTTTTATTAGAGGTTGGGAAAAATTGTCTATAAATTAAATCTCGTCGAGTCAAAATACTGTTAGTCGTAATGAAAAATGCTTAACCCCTCCCCCCCTCTCAATCCAATCACTTGAAGGAAACGGAACCTAAGACTGTAGATTTGGCCGCTAGCTCGTTTTGATATGAGTTATAGGTGATGAGCTAGATCTAGAAGCTTTCGTTTAAAAATATTACTAGTTATTTCAAATGAATATAACTTGTAGCAGTGAATTCAATATTGTGCATTCGATTAGTTCCGAGGTTAAATGTCGGATTATAAGCACCGGAAATTTGTTGCCGACGGTTGCATATGACCATGCGAGGAGTTATAGCGAGTGATATTTTGGAGTGATTTACTAACAGTGTCGATAACAAACTATTGGTATTCTTGGAGCAGTTAGGCATTCACTAATTACTTAATTAAGTAGATATTGTGTTTGTTCTTGTGAGTATGCTAGTATTTTCAAACATTATTGTTACCACACTAGTTACTTCTAGGTTTCATTTTGTACTAAAAGTGATATTCGTTTTCTACAAGCCATAGTAGAAGGAGCCTGTCTTAATAATTCATATGGTCTCCTGTATTTCTAAGGTGGATGAATTTCGAAGTCCTACCGAAATCTTACAGCTCTCAACATTCTGTACCTATTGCTCACCATTCAAGTGATGCAACATTCGTTGATTAATTTTGATAACAGCTTGTTTCTCGCGTTAGGCTAAGCGATAGTCAAAGCCCTGAAAAAGTTATGCCATTAGTAATTATAACGGATTTATAAATCATAGTACTGTCGAAACATATTCTTAGGTCTTAACCGTAATTTGGGAATTGGCGGATCAAGATTAAGTCAATCAATCAAATCAAAGTCTCATTCAATGTTTGTTCAGGTTCAACATTCCACAATGCAAATTCTCTGGTAAAATGAGATACTACAGAGTTTTAAGAGGAATCTAATTGTTTTAGGTGCGAGTTAGAAATTAAGAACTACTACTACGGGATAGTTTGAAATATATATATATCAAATAGTGGATTGTAATCTTCTTTGCTCTTCTTCAACCTGTTTTCCTCCACGTTAATTAACTCAATGAAATTCGATATTTCATGAAAAAATAATAATGCCGGTCATATAATATTGGAGAGAAAGCAATCAGTTCATCACCCTGGTTGTGGAGCGCGGTTTAATCTACATATACAAAAGAAAATAGGAAGTTGTCTGATCCCAAAAAAACTACAAATCAATCTGTAATTAGTTTATCATAGATCGGCCCTAATAATATGCTATTTCTTCGATGCAAAGAAAAGATTTATCGCGTAGTACCACATCACTCGTTGGTTTAGTACCTATCTGTTGTATAGGCCTTAGATCTAACAATAGTAAATCATCAAAGGAAGAATAAAATATTATTAAATTAAACTCACTGTGACACAAACTACAAGTGGAGGGAGAGAACTACTAATAGTGTACTGAAATATCGTGACATAGAAACGTAGAAATAGACGATGAAGTATTAATCTTATTACCAAACTGTAATGTCCATGCCTAAACTATATTAAGCCCTTCATCCTCTCTTTTCATTTCCTTTTTAACAAGTTAATTTAAATGGGATTAAATCATTGATTCAAAATATTAATTTCTTATTATCTATTATAAAATTACAACTACACCACATATGTATTTATCAACAGCTTGAAACGGTGATGTGTTTGCTTAGTATTTCGATTTAGTCGTTAGAATATGGATGCTTCCTCTTAATAAGCTAACCAGAAATGTTTTGAATTGAGCGTTTTGAAAGGCGAAACTTTAATTTATTAGTACGTATCAGTGTCAAAAAGCGCATTCTTGTTTCAAATTGAATAAACTGAACAATACCCGGATGAACTGTAAAAAAATAAATACCTCTATTAATTAGTGAAATCAATTACTGAAATAATTGTTGTTCAGCTGTGACATCGCTTTTGAGATTGCATGAAAACCGATTGAAATTTAAAGTTAAACAATGGTATTGTAGGAATATCGATTCATATTATGTAATTTATTTAAGTAGGCAAGTGAGTCATTGCTGAAGCATGAAGTTCAAAGGCTTATGGCTTATCAATACCGATACAACGGTTTCTCAGCCTCTCCTAAGAGTTCTTTCACCTTTCTGTTAAAAAAATCATTAAAAGCATAAGGAATCGCTTCAAAGAGTACGAAATCATATGATATGCAATTTCCAGTGAGAAAGTAAAGTTGAAGACTTGGCATATTTTTGAGACTAGGATCTTAAACTGAGATGAGGTGTTGGAGATTCTGTTAGTGCAACGTTATCCGCTCTTATGAACATCATCGTGTCAGTCAAGCTGTGTCTCGTCTCGTGTCATCAACATCATAAAAATGCATCATCATGGAATTAGAAGACAATGAATGACACTCATTCAGAGAATCGTTCATCATGTGGGAAGATGAGAGTGCGGAGAGTAGTGAGAAAGCTGTTGAGTTTTATAACTTTTAGTTATGAGCGGGACTTTTGAGTAATAAATTAATGGATGATTTATTGATAGCTCCCTCATAATTGCTGGAACTACAAAATTTTGAATACTTCAAGCCCAACTAACGATTCGAACCTGGACTGGGTTCCGCCACATCTTCTGTGCTATTTGAATCGTGTATCGTGAGCAGAGTGGAGAAGAAACAATATCATGGAGGGTGGGAAGAATATAAGAAAGGTGGACATGACACCTGAACTAGGAGGGTTCAGGTTTTAAAGAACACATCAGTTGCAGTGCGATTAGTGCGAAGCATGACAGACATAATTGTGCAATCACCTTTAAACAACAACTACCACCTCTGTTATAATATCATCCTTTTTAATCATAACTACTAAATAAGATGAGATGATTGGCCATGGTCATCTCGAAGCTAAGAAGTATCCCCTGCATCCTGATTATAATTTATTATTGACATTTTGCCTTCATAGTTTAAGTATTTATTAAGTGTGAAGTGAGTTGCCTCTGCACCTGGCACACCTCCTTAAATCATTAGAGGAACTCTGACTTAGGTTAAATTGCGTAACGGAATTCTCGTTCGTAAATTTGAACATCTATCTGCTAAGTTGGACTGCTTAGCTCTCGTTCGGAGCCTTGGAGGAATGTGGCCCTTTTGGGAATCATGACAAGAGGAAAGGCCCAGAGCGGTGGTCTAGTTTCTTCTCCTGGTCTTGGTTGTAATCTTTAGAGGACCAAGTAACGATGGGAATCCGAGTCCCTTCCGCGGTAGTGATTGTTGTAGGAGCATTATTCTTCCTTCTGTACTTACTTCCTTGGCAGCACCTCCCAAGTGTCCCAGTACCCTTCCCATCCCCATCCTCATCCCCCCATAGGAGCAACAGGTCTAGCTCTTTCCTTGTTCTCAAACAGCAGCTAGATGTTTCCGATGGGTCAGTTAGCCCGCTTGAATTACCTGGCCTTGTCACATACCGTGCCATCCGGAAGTCTGGAATTCTTTTCAACACCAGTGGGTCTGATGTACTTGTGATTCTCCATATTCAGAAAACTGGAGGAACTTCTTTCGAAAAACATATCGTTCAAGATCTCATCATGGAGAAGCCATGTGTTTGCTGGAAGAAACGGAAGCGGTGTAAATGCCCTAGACCTTTCAAGAGTATGTTCTTTGATCATTTTTACGAGATTATGCAAGAAGCATGAATTGTGTTTGTGGAGTACAACCTCGACCCAGCATTATAACCTGGTTAAATTAGTTAGTCATAACTGTCATAATTTACAATTTACGATTTTCAAATTTATTTTAAAGGAGAATCAAGTTCAGTAGAAGGTGTGAAGAGTGAAAACTTGGATCCGTGGTTATTCAGCAGATTTTCTACAGGCTGGATCTGTGGACTTCATGCTGATTGGACTGAGCTCACTTCCTGTGTCGATCCTGAACTAGACCGGGCTCATGGTTTAGGGTTAACTGTCAAACGAAGGTGAGAAACAATCAAATCAAGTCCAAGAGGACTTTACTTTTATGTTAAAGACTAACGTCCGGAACGTTTTACGAGTTTATCTTATCTAAATTCATTTTAATTTTTCCTAGATACTTTTATGTCAGCATGATTCGGGATCCCATCCATCGCTTCTTATCAGAGTTCCGTCACGTGCAGCGTGGAGCTACTTGGAAAGCTTCACGTCATATTTGCAATGGGCAATATGCTACACCAGAGGCAAGTGAAGTTTTTCTTGGCTTTCTTTCCTTAAATTAAGATTAGAATACATTTTACACGGTAAATTTATTATGTGTAGGAATTAGGGAAATGCTACTCAGGGCGTAGTTGGACTGGTGTAAGTTTAAACGAATTTCTAAGCTGCCCTCATAACTTAGCCTTTAATAGACAAACCCGAATGTTGTCCGATCTTAACCTTGTTGGCTGCTATAATAAGTAAGTAATTGGAATCGATTTAAAACGTTAAAAATAATCTTGCCATTAAATTTGATGTTAAACTATCCTTCCAGAAGTTACATGTCAACAGAAGAACGAAATAAAGTGATGCTGGCGTCTGCAAAGCGTAATCTCGAGTCTATGGCGTTTGTTGGACTTACAGAATACCAGAGAGTATGCTAAAGATTAATAATTAATGATAAAGGTTAACTTTTTAGTATATTGGATATAAATATCTGAATGTTGCTATTTGTTGTTGTCTAGATATCACAGTACATATTTGAAGAAACTTTCAAAATGCGCTTCAAAATTCCTTTCGCCCAGAACGAAGATACGTATTCTAAAGCAACGTTAGACAAGGCCACTGCTGAAGAATTAGAAGTAGTTCGGACAGTTAACTATTTAGACCGAGAGTTGTATGCTTTCGCGGAGCAACTATTACATAAAAGGTTTAATGAACTCAAGGAAAAGGATCCTGATTTTGATGAACATTATAATTTTTTGGGTGAAGAAAAAGGATACCACTTTTCTTGGGATGAAATAGAGAACGAAGACTAGGTTAAACGAATGAGTACTGCACGTGTACGCAGTATTTAATATTTTCCATAATTGATCCTGATCGCCCTATCATCTAACATATCGCTTGGATTTTTATAATCCAGAATCAACTGTTGCAGCACTACTTGTTCAGCATTATCTCAAATCGAGTCTGAAAATGACTTGCT